>JALLAU010000013.1:0-40992 GCA_036939495.1 Thalassiosira hispida | reverse complement strand
AGACTTTGGGGGGGGGGGGGCGACCGAAGATATAGGGGGGCGACCGAAGATATAAGGTCTGATGAATAATACAAAAACAAGACAGAACCTGTCTTTACTCCATGCAACACAATTTCCATAAAATCAATACTTCACAAATTTCATACATTCATTCTTATAATAAGTATGGTAGCAGAGTGAAGCTGAAAATTAGCTGTGTAAGTTCTCCTGTTCCAAAATGAATGCAAAACCAAGTATGGCCTTTTGGCTCAATGCAAATCAAAGTATGGATTTTTGGCCCACTCTAAATGTTTCTTCTTTTATTAAGTCTCCGAATCACCCCTGGCAATATTCGCATACTATGAACACATTATTGGCAGCAACATAAAGTCTACAACACTTTTCTGAAGTGTAACATTGAACTGCATAAAACGAAAACGTGAGGGTTTGACTAATGATATATCAGTGGATGCCAGAATTAACAAAGCTCCACGCACTTTGAGGCAACGTTGCCTGCACACCCAGGGCAGAAATCGGTGTCCTTGAAAGAATAGAACCGGTGACAGCCAGACAGTATGCTAACTAAAGATCATAGAATTAAGATGTTCTCCGTCATTTTTTGGGTCACATACCATAGTACGCACTTTCTCAATGACATTTAATTCCAAAAGCAGGGGCAAGCACGACCAGCAACCACTGACGAGGAGTTTGCATTTCTCCAGCATTGATATGACATTCCCACTCCAGATAATGACTACTCCTAGTTGTCTTTCAGACTAGAAAGGGGGTAAAACGGCACCACTACTTGCTTTGACAAGTACTGAAAACGAAACTTGAATCATTCCTGGGCATGGAGTGGGATGGTCAGGGCTTAGTCAGAGGATGAGTTTTCGAGGGAAGAGGATGACATGAACATTAATAGTGGACTAAATTGTTAAATTCCGTTACTCTGCACCGCCGTAAGAGATGGAGATTGCCTAAAGATACAATGAACTACAGAAAACAATATCCCTCTTGAGTAAATCACTTCCCTTTTCGAACTTTGCCTGGAGCTCCAAATTGCCGATTGACTTGGAGGCAGCAGCAAGCTGCCTGACCAATTCCTCAAGCCTCCTCAGTGAGCGGATTGTCGACCCTTCAAACGTTCCAGTTAGTTTCTGGACCTCAACAAACTTGGCACCTTTGCACCAGGCGTACACAGCCTCCATCCTAATCGTGATTGTCAGAGTGGTAAGGTTGAGCAAAGATAAGTATATTCGGCAGCATAAAGGCCCAATGAAAGATCACTTACAATCCAGGGTTGAACTTGTCTACAAATTCATCCTCGTTCAATTCAATCTTGCATGATATAGCCACTTTGGCAACAGACCTCGCCAATTCAATCAACTTGTAGTAGGGACCAGAGAGATACGACTTTAACCCCTGTGCCGGGTCCTCTTCGTCTTTACTCTTCTCGTCAAATATTAGACAAGACAATAGGGCCACACTCTGTTCAACGGTCAAATCATTGAATAAACCCGCAAATATCAGCTCTACCACCACGAGTTCATCGCCAGTATTTATCTCACAGGCAGTCCTGCCTTTCGTCTGGATGACACCAGAGCCATCGACATGTCCAAGCTCTTTCAATACGCGTTTCATCTTGCGCAAATCATCTTTCATCACCATTGTCTGACAGGAGCGTGCTTCTCTCCGCAATAGTCGTGCACTTTCCATTTGATCGTTCTTCCGTTCATAGGCGATCACGCGTTTGAGCCGTTCCTTCTCATCAATTTCAGTGGAGAGTTTGTGCGACCCCAACCGCTCTTTCAGCTCGGATGCTCGTTCCAGAAGTTTGTTGAACTCGCCAACATTTATTTTTAGGTCCTTCACGGGATCAAGAAGCGGCAATCCATCAGGGAATCGGCGCTGAACTTCTTTCAATGATTTTAGAATGTTCTTCCTTGCTTCTTGTGGCTTCGTGTCTTGGGGAACATATAAACGTACCGCTGATATCCTGTCAATGGTATCCAATCCCACGGTGAATTCTCTCATACTGACAATGTCAGGTCTATCTTCTGACGACGCCGGTCGGCAATGACGGGATGTGCCCCTCCACAATAAACCGAGATTAGCCAAATCTTCCTCCCGCCGTGCCTCCGCACCTGGCGAGGTATCGTCAAAGTGCCGATCGACGCATCCCAAGAGCACATCAATACTGTGCACGTTACCACCCTCGGTATTTAACGCAGCCTGGCCCGCTGAACCAGACGTACCTGTCCCAGCCTTTCGCTTATACCGCACAATGATACCCCAACCATAGTTTTCACCATCGATGGTAACATCAATCAACCTTCCGCCAGATTGGACGAAGGGCAATATGTGTTCCGGCCTGCGCTGTATCTTCATCATCTTGCGCTGCGTCAACAGGAGTTGTCGGTCCATACCAAAGTATTCTCCCACGGCCGCCACATCCTCTTGTGTCCCACCGGGAACTACTTCGATTGCATTGGCCTCCGCCTCAGCCTCGTCCGCCTGCGCTTCCAAGGCCGGTGCCTCGCTTTCCTGCTGATATTGATGGAACGACGCACGCAATAGGTACTCGGGGTCAACATCCTCCACGCGTAGCATGTTGAGCAACATATTGTACGATATCCTGTATGATGAATTTAGCGGGTCGGGATCGCCGTACAATATCCCCTTGCAAACCGTGGGTTCCATCTTCTCATCCATCATTTGTATCACAACGCCTCGATCATCCTTGCCACGACGTCCAGCTCGGCCACTCATTTGAATGTATTCACCGGAGGTTACCCAACGTATCTCTTTACCATCCCATTTACGCGTGTTGGTAAACACGACAGTCTTGGCGGGCATGTTAATCCCAATGGCAAAGGTTTCGGTGGCAAATAGACACTTGATAAGTCCCTCCGAGAAGAGGATCTCCACAATCTCCTTGAGAATGGGCAACAGTCCTCCATGATGGATGCCAATGCCGCGTTTCAGCAATGGCAGTAGCGCTTCCACCTGCGGCAACTTTCGATCGTCCTCCGATAAGCTTTCGATGGCATTGGAATAAACTTGGGAGATCAAATCCTTCTCCACCTCATCGGTGTAATCCTCGCGCTTCAGTTCCAGGGCGTACTTTTCGCAATCCTTCTTGCTGAAGGAGAAGACGATGACGGGATTGAGGTTACGCGTCATGACGAGCTTGACAATGCGATGCAGGTCGTTATTCGGGCCCTTCCCGCCACCTGGTCCACGTTTACGCTTCTGGCCTGCACGCCCACCTTTCCCCCCTCCTCCAGAGTCCATCATGGAATCTGCAATCGCTCCGTCGACACCTCCTCCGCCCTGAAGCGCAGACATGGCCTTTTGAAAATTACTCTCCCGAAACTTGCCCTTCTCGTCCACGACCAGATGCAATCCACCGCCCCCCCCAGGAAAGATGTAATGCTGGAGCGGCGTAGGCCTGTAATTCGTATACACCACATGACAAGGCTGATGATGTATCTTGGCAATCCAACTAACGAATTGCTTTGCATTGGGTATCGTCGCCGACAGGAATACGAAGCGTACCTTATGGGGTAGCAAGATGATGGATTCTTCCCATACGACGCCCCTCTCCTTGTCGCGCATGTAATGTACCTCGTCGTAGATTACCCATGCCACCTCGCGCATGACCTCGGAACCGCGATATAACATGGAGCGTAGAATTTCGGTAGTCATTACTAAACAGGTGGCGCTGGGATTTATGGTGATATCCCCCGTCATCAATCCCACATCCTCGAATTCCTCTTGCAAATCACGATACTTTTGGTTCGATAGTGCCTTGATGGGCGAGGTGTACACCACGCGTTGGCCATCCCTTAGTGATTTGGCAATGGCATATTCGGCCACGACAGTTTTACCCGCGGAGGTGTGTGCCGCGACGAGGACGCTCTCATTATTTTCAACGTAGCCGATTGCAGTCTGTTGAAAGGGATCGAGCGTGAAGGGATATGTCTTGGCCGGGGGGCGATCTTTTACGGCTATTTCATTCTGTTTGCCGTCGGTTTTGACGGGTGGACCATCCGGAATGGCCGAGTACGATCGGATGGATTTATCGTGGGATGTTCCTGTAGATACTTCCCTGTTTTCGTCAGTGACGGGTGTGCCGTCGGCTGCGGTTGCATCAGCACTAGCTGAACCTGCCACTGAAGAGTCTTTGTCATTCTTCGCACCATCGACTGCCTTCTTTTGGGTATGGCCCACGGCATGTTGCATGGATGAGAATACATCAGCGTACATTGTCGACACGGCCTTGGCTTTTCCCGATTTTGACGAGTCATTATTTTTTGGCTCGGCGGCTTTGCCATTAGACTTTTCTTCTCCGTCGCCACTACCACTGCCATCCATCTCCTCAACCGAATCTTTCTCGCTCTCTCTCTTCTTTGAATTTTGTCCCGACGCTTCACCATCATCTTCTTCCTCACACTTATCTTGTGCGTGGCCAGATTTACCCCCGGAATCCTCATCCGCCGCGGGCACTTCGCCAGTGTCGTTGGTTTCGTCTTCGCCATCGAAGGCCCCGAAGAGGGCGTCAAGGTCGGCCATGGTGTGATATTATGTCTAGTATGGATGCAGCTGCAGTTGGCGGGTCAGCGTTGTCGGCGTCGTCAATTCGTAAGGCGGTGAGGTGTTACAGTTACAGTAATGATGATAGGGGTTGGGGTGTTTGGCTTGATTTGGTTGGCTTGGAAGAGGCTCCGCTCTAGTAGGTACGATAGCTCTAGCCTGCTCTAGCTCTAGGTATCTACTCCTAAACAGGAAAATAGGTAGGAAGTAGTAGCACAAATGGCGGGAGATTAAATATGGAATCATCAGCTTTTCCTATTCACAAACTGTTTGTCGCTGTCAACGCAACGCTGTCAAGGGCAACCGCCCGATCAATCCCCTCTAGAATGATGTCTTATCGGTTCATCGCCGCCTTCTTGCTATGCTCATTTCTTATGGTAGGTACATTGGATCTTCTCCGAATAATCTGATACCTTGATCTGATGCATCTCACCTCTACCGTCTAACTCCCGAATCGGGAATCGGCACAATCATTATTACTTGATTGCGTTTAGAGTGCTAATGCGGGTCGCTTTGGTAGGAAGTCAAAACAAGGCATCGAAAATGATGATGATCCTCCTGGTGGTGCGAATGATGATGAACCTGGAAATAATTCTCCCCGAGTTGATCAGAGTGATGACGAGCTGATGGAGGTTATGGAACAATTTTCACTCATGTCGGAAGAGGAGAGGGAGGAAGCCTTCGCGGAAGTGATTGATTTGTTAAGCGATGAAGATGATCCCGAGCTTGTTGCAGCGATTAAGGAAGTAATGGATACAGTGAAATCGATGGATGAATCATCTTCAATGGTACTAGACTCTGCTGACAAGGTAATTGAAGATCAAATTGCCGAGGCAACGGGAATTGCACTTGAAATGATATCCAATTCGGATTGGGAATTGATATACAACAAACGTGGTGAAATATTGGAATCTCTGATGTCTACAAGTAAGTTTAGTGCAGAGGATGCAGCATTGTATAAGAGTGATGATGATGCATGGGAGAAGGAATTGCATTCTATTTGGGATGGGCTTCAAAATCAGGCAAATGACTTCAAAACTAAGGATGAATTATAGTAGCATTAATTAAATGAATATTAAATTAGCCTTATCAATGTATTATGTATCAAAGGCTATTGAATTTCATTGGAATATTGATAAATAAAATGAATGCACAATCATAATATTGTAGGTAGGTGCTGTCAGAAAACTGCTAGATAGCTGTCATGTCGCCTCTAGGTTCTCTAGGCAGAGATATATAGAGAGAGGGAGAGCTGAGGAGTATATTAGGAGTCCCTGAATTCTGAATTAGTATTTGCAGAACCATCTCAATTACTTCGCCTCTTGTGGGTTAAAGCACATTAGCATGTTAAAGTTACATAAAATAAATCCCGTAGAATTAATATATGCGGGCAGTTATGCGGGCGGGCACCACCACATCTCCCCTCACCTCTCCCCCCCTGTACTGTGTCCAAAAGATCTCAACTCCAACGCACGGTACGCGCGGGTACGGACGCACGATCAAAAGTGGGCGGGGGGAAGACAATCAAGAAGACACAAAGCACCTCAAGAGAACAGAACAAAAAAAGCCAAGCTATCATCAACAGCATCGACGTCCCCAAAAAGAGACAAGAGCTTGATTGAAAATGTAAGGCCTGTTAGGGGTCGTGTTATTTTTCTCTATTGGTGTGGTTTGGATGGTTGGGAAAGGTTGGGACGGTGAAGTGGATGCGGTTTGGATTGTCGGGGCGTGAGGGGACGCAGGGGCATCAGAGCTGCCGCGCTGAACGAGACCGCCCCGCCGGCCGGCGCCGCGGCTCGGCAAAGAATTTGCTTGAGGCACAGCCCCCTCTGCCCAAATAGTGTGTTCCCGCTTTTTCCGAGATGCCCCTAGATATTATGATGGAGGGACAACGCATTCTTGGTGTCAAAATGTGTATCATTTTGAGTACTCCTCCCTCTCATCATTCTGCATTATCTTCTCTTTCCTTCTCCACTCATTTCCCCAAAGTTCCCAACTTTATCTCTATCATGCACTCTCAATATTTTATCTTCCTCTCGTGCGTATTTTTTCTCTTGGTGCATGGCGTGGCGACTCAATCGGTAAATATTAGTTCCGTCGCATTATTTGTTATTTGGCATCCATTCGACACTGACCGGCCCTATCTCGAATTTCATCTTAACCGTTCATCTGCATGTTTCAGAGTGCAAATAATGCAAGTGAAAGTATTGATAATAATGAATGCGCCACCACGTATGACAAAAGAGATGATTATATTGTGGATATGAACCACGAAAAGATGGTGGAGTTGAAGGAGCAAGTCACCGTGCTGGGAGAGGCGTTAGTTAAAAACTTTGACATCCTAAGTGGTGGTGATCCCGACAGCGCACCCTGGTTGAGGGAGATCATGACCGCGATGAGATCAATTGATTCATCAAGTACTACGCCAGAATCATTGGTGAAAATTGCCAAGGAATTAGCTTCCCAGGCCTCAATTCAAGCTGCCAATCTCTCCCTCAGTGTGCTGTCGAAATCGGATTGGGAGGTAGCATACGTCAGGAGGGATAAAATATTGTGGGCGCTTACTACAGCAGGCAATCTCGATGCGAATGAAGCGGCGTTGTACAAGAGTGATGACGATGCCTGGACGAAGGAATTGTTTTTCCTTTGGGATACAATTCATAATGCATGAACACTAAAGAAAATGATAATGTATATTAATGAAAGTATTTTTTGCGGCTACTTGAATGACTTTGGCCAGACATTACACATTGAAGCACACAATAGAAAGTTGTTGCCCTTCACTGCTGATCATTTCTTAACGCCCTTTGCAGCCTGACCATTATCACAAGCGCATCTGCTGCCCCCGTTCTATCTGAAGCAAGTTTGTTCAGCAGAATGTTGGACACGACTTTTGCGCCCTGATTTAACTTCAATAAATGTAACAAGGCCCTTTCTAGGACCCGATAGCTGACAAGAGACCCTTCAACCAAAATAAATAAAAAGTTGCCGATTACCTCGTGGCTTAGCATATTAGCATCCTCCTCTTGATTCGCTGCATTTATCAATGTCAGCATATTGTTAGTATCGCAGAGCAGAAACTCCAGTTCCTTATTTGATGAACCTGTGTGTCCCAACTTACACAGAAGTGATAATACGTCGAAAACTCCGATGGCTGCTTGAGCCAAATAAATGCGTGATGGATTGGAGAAGAACTCGTTCAACATTGACATGATTTGTAGCTCAAACTCAACATCAGCCTGACAACTTTCAGCTCCAATAAAATAACTTTGTAGGTGGTCAATGACATTCGTCTTTTCTCGCTTCAAACTTTCTTCAGAATCATTCAACCCATTGAATTCTCGTAATGAGTCAGTCAAATTGGAAAGCATTTGGAAATAGGAAACATTTGGCTTGAGGTTATCAACCTTTAGTGCATGCCCCCTATTCGTTGCAACCTTCGTTGTAAGAAGTGGTACCCCCGCTTTGACTTTCTTTTCCTTCCTGGTGAACTCCTCCACAAGCTTCTTTTTCTCTTCGCTGATAATTGAACGGATGATGCCACTTCCCTTCTGGGTGGCATAACTAATTGCCAGTGAAGATGCTACATCTACAACCTTGGACTTCTTCTCTGGTGGAGCAAGCAGATGTAGGGTACCTTTGATTATCCGGTTAAAATCATTGCTCATCCGTGTTGTGGCGTCTTTGTTGGCCTTTGAATCCAAAACCTTGAGCATATTCCTGTACTCATCTAGCGTCATGGTAGGAGACTTGTTCAAGTATTCTTCAAATGAGGTTGCCCCACTCCTGAATATTGGCAGAATACAAGCATGTGATGCTGTCTCAGAGAAATTCTTGACAGCACGATCTACAATCATGTCACACAGCTGTTGTAAATCCTTGTGTTGATGGAAAAAGGAGTCAACCAGTCTCTCTTTAATGCCGCCCTTTCTGTTTGGTGTTACTGGACGCTTGCTTGACCATGGGCTCCTATTATCAACACTAAATGAGATCCGGGAGAATCTGGAATCCATCTCTTCCAGTTTACTGATGGTGTTGGGGCGCACTTTCTTTGCGCTCGCAGTAATTGCGATTTTCCCGTTATTTTGAGCGAGATCCCTGAGAAGCTCACTTAAATCTTTGAGGTGCGGTGTTGATGAGAATGAGAAAGGTTTACTGAACCAGAGAGGGAGATCATCTAAACGGAGCAAGTCGGTAGAGTCTACAGAGCCTGACTTGCGACTTGGAAGGGGCAAGTTAGCCAAGTTCTGGGACGGAGCAAGCCCAACCACGTCGTGGAAGAAAGCATCCAACTGAAGAGATATTAGCATCATATTTGTTTGATAGTAGCTGTGTTTTTGTATTTGATAGGGGAGGCAATGATGGTTGATACTCCAAAGAAGAGTGTAAGTATCAATGTAGTACTGACATTTTCTTGATACTGCATCCCTGTTCAATTTTCAATACGAAGCAGAATAAGTGATGAGTAGGCACGAGAGGTAAGTGGCAAGGTATTAACATCTCAATGTGCGTACCATTTCATCATTTCAAGAAACTGCACCACCCATGGAACAATGACAACTAAACGATATTGATTCCATGCTGCTTCGATGCACTCCTTAATGTCGATTGGAGGTAGACTGATATCTTCATTTTCAAAGCTTACATCAGCAGAGTTGCCATTGGACAGATCCCAATTTGGACTAAACACAAGGATTCCCAGAAACTTTGCTAACATTTGAGTCTTTGATATGTGTTCGCATAGTCCCTTGATTTCGTTTACAGCCGTCATTTCAGTAATTATTTGGGATAACCTATGTTTCATATGAACATTGAACTTGTACGAGTCACCCGCTCTTAGAAATATTGAGAAAAATTCTTGATGCCCCGTGAAATTCTGTTCTAATAAGGCAGTGTTTGAATTGGAAGATGGTCCTTTCTGATCAATACGAAGCTTTCGACTGCTTTTGTTTGTTTGGCCGCTCTTTGAGGTGAATCTCATGTGAAGTTTCTGCCATGCGTGAATAGAAAAGGGATGAGCAAAGTAAGAATGTCTGCAAGAAGAATCCTTCAATTGTTGATGGCTAGCATCTACGCAACTCACCTGCAATCTTTTCTTGTCGCCGATCTGTTTCAGGACCTCTGAATCAGTTTCACTGATAGGAACAAGTCCTATCTGAATGAGTAGGTCACAAAAGAAATTTGCAAACCAAAGCGTATTCCCAGGGGATAAATTCTTCAGCATCTCCCTCGATTCATACTTGATAGATCCAATGCGTGTTTCGGCCTGCTCGTGTTCCATAAGTCTACCACGAACGTCTTGGAAGGCACGAAGCTGGTAAAGAAAAGAATCCCGCAATTCCTCTCTTTCTTTGAATAGCCTACCCAAATCTGGTGAACGATAATTGTGTCTGGAATCACGTGCGTGATCAAAGGGCAGCGTAAGATGGGGGGTGGTAGTGTTGGAGCCCAGTGCTTTCTGGTCTGATTCGAACATCAATGCTGAATTTCCTGCGTAGACAATATCCTGCAATGCCATGCACAATCCTGGACATAATCGTTGCAATGCAGGAAGTGCCACAAACATTTTGATTGTTTCATGACCCATGTTGACAATGACAGCTTCCAATGATGTCAATGTTTCAGCCGCAAAATCTCGACATGATTGCGCGAATTGGAAAATCTCCGAAAATTTTGGCAGATTATTTGTGTTCTTCTTGAATGGTTGACTCTTATCTGGCAACAGTGACAAAAGTCTCACAAGAAGATGCAATTCCAGCAAAAGGAAGGGTGCCAGATGTGTCCTCAAAATTGTGGAATAGATGATTACCAGTCTCTTCAACTTTGCTAGATTGCTTGCATTGATGACTGTATCAGCTGTACTAGACTCAGTCTTAATCTTTGGCGCAGATGCAGCCTTCTGCAGAACTAATGTCTGGTGGACTGTTGTTTTTGGTTGCAACAATTCTGAAGTATCCTGAGATGGCAGAGAAGATATATTACCCTCCAACTTAAGGGTTTTGGTGTCGTTGTTTGAGAGTTTCTGGAAAGAAATTGTTGCCCCTGAGCTTGGGAATGAAGAGGATGAGAGCGAGATTGTGACTGGTTTTATTTTCTTCTTTGCTTTTGGAGCTGTATTTTCTCCTTTGTGATTGCTTGAATTGGTATTTGCACCAGCTCCCGTATTTTTCTTTGCGTCAACAACTTCCACCTGTGATTTATTTATTGTTGTATTACTACCCGTATTCGATGGTTGATTATTGTTTGTTGGACCCTTGCTCTTCTTCCTGCCAACAAGGACTGTTGGGGCTGATGTAGAAGACGTAGACGGGAGAAATGCATTGCTCTTTTTTGGACCTTTACTTTTTTTTCTCCCCACAAGCATTGTTGGGGGAGCTGCTGAAGACACAGACGAAAGAGATGGGAAAGAATCCTGGTAGGTAGCACCGTCATTCTTGAAATTATTTGGTGGTAATTTGTTGGCATCTTTGGGGGGTTGAAATGAGCTCCTGGTGAACGATGGTTCCGACGACTCAAGGTATGGCCGACAGGCATCACGTATTGCATTTAAGATTACAATTGATGCATGTAGCCGATTGGTACAGAGATTTTGTTTAGCCTCCAATATCTTGCCATCCTCATTATTTCTCGCCAAGCCGCCCGATAGCCAACCAATCAGTGCTTCCATCCGCGCGTCCGAATCGACAGCCGATGTGATGGCGTCATCGGACTGGAATTGCTGGCAAGGGCACTCCAAACATCGAGCTCTGTGGCTTAATTTCTTTTCGGGAGTTGCAACCAATGAAGCCCCAGACATGCTTTTTTTCTGGAGGCTGAACCACTAGAGCTAGTTACTAGATAGAGCGACCGATCGATGAAGCAACGGTTTTGGTTTTGTGGACATGCGTCGATGAAGGGATAGAAAAATGAGGGCTGGGAGGAGGGGGGCACCCCCGGCGCCCAAATTTTGGATGGGAATCAAGATACCTCCCGCCATTTTCCACCCTGGCCACCTCATCATCCTCATGTCAGCATCAGATTTTCACACCAACATTACATTTCACATATTATTATGTACGTACGATACGTAGGTACACAGTACAGGTTCACACTTCACACGCACAATACGATACGCTACGATACGCTGGAAACTGGAAGAAGCTCCCTTTTCCGTCTCGTCGTCAGCGTCGCAGCCGTTTAAAGCATCGGAAAGAATTCATACTGTCTATTACACAGAGCCATAGTTCGATTCATCTTCAAATTATCACAGTTCTTTGTCTCCTTTTTTATCATACATTACTAGAGATTCATCATGTTGAAGGAAACTACGAGCGTTACATTACTGGCCTTGGCCATCGTGGCCTCTATTCACGAAATCACGGCATTCTCGAACAGCGCCATTCTGCACCCAACAACGTCATGTAGCAGATCGAGCAGCCCATCCTCCGCATTAGCCGAGTCATCCGATGACGAGGAATACGAACCTACGAAAAAGAAGGGCTTCTTCACCAATTTCTTTGAAGAATTGGATGCCTTTGTAGATGATGCCACATCCCGTCGTCTTGGCGCTGGTGCTGCGTTTTATGGAAAAAGAAAGAGTAGTTTCTATGGGAAGGATGATGCGAACAAGAAAAGGGATAAGGTGAGTAACATATTTGGCCATATTATGTGATGGAAATGAACATGGCTGGAACTGCAAACTTGTAAGCAATTCCTGGGGGGAATCTATCTTATTCATGTTTCGGTTGTGCTTTCACCTTCAATAAATTCCAGATGCTGAGACTGGGGAATTGAAGCCAGTGACACGCCTTAAGGAAAAAAATATTGAAAAGAGAAGGTAGATACTTGAACTTGTCGAAAAAGAGATGACTGTTCTAAGTGGTACAGAAGGAATTGTAAACATCTGTGGATGTTTCGGGCAGTATATCTGATTCTTCATATTAGGCAGTGTTAGAGGGAAGACCTATGTGCAAAGAAAGAGTGCAAAGCCTGCAATGTGCTTCGCTCTGACTAAGTTGAGCCCCAGAACCATGCCAAAAGCATCTTGAATAATAATCAGACATGGGAGTCAGAGGGCTAATCTAAACTGTTTCGTCACAACTATCTTAAGACGCTTCTCTTTCTAAACGCATGCCTGTAAGAAGATCCTCAGATTTGTCTTTTACATTCGTATGTTATCCAGGAAACAAATAGAAACCCTCATGTTAGCCAAAGAACAGGATCGCTGATGTTGTAGTGCTGTTTTGTCCAAAACATCGAATCTACCAGTCTTCCACCCAAACCCCAAGAGCCACAATCAAAAAAGTGTGGAAATTTTATTTACGGAGGATTCTTTGTGGTGATTCAATGAAGCAGTCCAGCCACGAAGGAGAATCTATCCAATCTGGCGCCTCACCAGGCGTGTCTCCTAGAGATAGTAGATAATATGATACATACTAGAAATTGCATCAAGATCAAGAGTCTTCCAACTACAAATATTATTTATTACATTTTTATAAAGATCTTCTTGACGGGGAGACCTCGCTCACAAAAAGTACATTAGAGAAGAATAAGAGATCTTTTGACAGAAAATAAATGACGTGTGCGCCACCAAAAAGATCCATCTGTATGTGTCTTCCCTTCAACATCATCTAACCCTCCTCTTCGTCATCAGTGTTGGTTTCAGCATAGGACACGGCATTATTCCTCTTACTCCTCCTGTCCCCCAATCCGGTACTTCTTGCAGCAGGCTTTGCAGCAGCCGCCGCTGGCTCGTCGTCCTCGTCGTCACTATCATTAGCCTCCTTTCGTTTCTTGGCCGCTGCAGGCTTCTTTGAACCATTCTCCGCGTTTTCATCCACAATTCCACTGTCTGTGTCTGCAGCAGTGTTCTTGGCAGTAGCAGCAGACGACCGCTTCTTCTGATTGCCGCCCCCCGAGGATTGCATACCCTCCACCAACCCATCAAATGCGGCAAGACGATTCTGCTCCACTTTGAGCTCATCCTGCGCTTCCTTCGCCGCAGCAGCCTTGACATTGACGGCCTTTGCAATCTTACCCCGAACCACATGGCATGCCATCTCGACAATTTTCTCATCGTCCACTTCCACGCGGTTGGTCTCGTAAATATGGTGGAGGTACCGAGCGTACAACTTCTGCCGAGCCGGGAAGGCCTTGACGCGTGTGCTGATGTGGGTCCCATTTATTGACTGGTGTGCACTCTTTTCGTGTGCCACGCGAATCACATCGACTAGGTGATACTTCTTCTGGGCCTTGCTGGGGTCGACTGGGGTGATGCATTCCAATTCTTCTGGCCTGACGTACCATTCATTTTTGGACGCTGTTTTGCTGATGGTCATCCCCGCGAGGCTGGTGGCAATGCCACTCCCAGATGCCGCAATGGCATCCTCAAGGCTCGATACCAACGTCTGCGATGCCTGCTCCCTAACACGCTTCGCAATCGCGGCCGCGGCATCGGCCTCCACCTTCGCCTTGTACCCCTCCTCCCCGAGCTCGTCGATCATTGCTTGCTTCTTTGCCTCATTGGCCTGCTCAGCCAGCCGTCGCTTCAGTGCCGCCATATCGCTCAGCTTCACCACCGCGTAGGAGTTGCCGTGACAGGAACGCCACTGGCATGAGATGGGAGGGTCGGCCTTGGCGACCTGCTCCTCAGTGAGGTCATATTGGGCGCATGCGTTGCGAAGGCTGGAGGTCTCCCCGGACGTGTTCCAGGCGGATGTGCCTCCGGAGCGGTTGGACCTTGAATTGCTGGCTCGATATCCCCACGGCATTTTTGTTGTTGGTGTCTTCTAATTATTAATGAGCAAAGGTTGCAAACGATGAGTCGAACAACTTGGTTGCGACTTGGATGTTGTGTAATGAGCAAGCAGAAGGAGCAAGCCAATTGATTGCAAAGACTTTGGGAGCTCGACTCACCTACTCACCATACATACTAATTCCGGCGCTGTTCTCGTTCATCGTCCATTATTTTTTGGCGCGATTTGATACTAATTCCTGTATTGTACACCCTGTTACCTACCTACGTCGGTGAAGGTCCGCGTGAGCACTTCACATTATTTGCTCCTTTTCTTGCTTTCTTTTGACTTTTGTGATTGCTATGTAGATTGTGATGGGAGCAATTGCTAATAATGCAACCATGATCAAAAAATGCCTCTCTCTAGAGATAGAAATGCCCCCACCGTACATCACATGATCATAAAATGGCGCGTTGTGGGCTGCGAGAACAGAGCAGTTTAACACAAGTCCACACCTACCCGTGCACACTTGTGATCATCAGTGTCTCCCACATTATTAATGCAAAATCAAACATCAGTGCCACTCAATGAATGTGGCATACACGTGGAATCAGCTGATATCAGAAGCTAAATGTGTGTGTTAGCTAATTTGCGTGAGGCGTTTTAACTAGACATGAGAATCAAAATCCATTACAATTACAGAGGCAGAGGATATTGCCATTATGATATACTGATCGGTTGTCCCTAGAGGAATTTTGCTTCCGGCTTCAGTATTATTATTGGAAATGGTGAAAAGGTTAGTAGTGAAGCCGCTATCTGCACATCTCGGCATTAGCTTTTGACTTGATCAATAAATCATTTCTCTGCTCTATAGAAGATCGGTTGAGTTGAAGTGTAATTCGAATAAGCGGCAATCCCGGGAACTCTACATAAGCCAATCAAAATGACCTGGTATAGGGCCGATTAAATGTGTCATTCTGATCACTGCTTAGTATCGGCTTGGCACGCGCTGTATTGTACGTCGATTGCCTCTACGATACTGGTATCACGGCATCATGCAACTAATAATTTCATAGGTAGTAGTGTGCAGTATCAGTTGCATCTCGGCAGTGGGCCATTACTCTTTAATGTGTGGTGATGATTGGTTATTATGAGCCCTTGTGTTCTATTCATTACATAGTTATTCATAATGTTGCAGTGAAATATTTACATTTTTGTGTTTGGATTTTGGATTTTGGATGAAAAGTTCTGTAGAAATGTGAACGTGCAGGCAGGTTTACAGTGGGGCGTACGATCTCCATAAGTAGACCTGAATAAGGTCATTCCTACGTAGATCTAGTATGTTTGGTAAAATCTAGATACCCATCCACAGTTTTTGAGCCCGAATCCAAAACCACAACAACTAGACACATCCCATGCTTTTTGGGTTGACCATGACGGTCCGCGTCCACTGCCAAAAAGTGGCAATAGTAACATCAATACTGGTTCACCCAGGTGAAACAATATGTCCACCGTTAGACGATCTCTTCGGGAACACACTGAACTAAGTAGCCACCTGAGTTATTCATTTCCTTCCTTGTAATTCAGAAACCCCTTCCATGACCATAAATTCACCCATCATCTGATGCTTCGAGGGTTCGGCCGCCACATAGGATGCCACAAGACATTTACCACCCAGAAACTTTACCCTCCATTGCAACAGGTGTCAATAGTCCACGGACAAAGCCATCGGTGTGTGCCGCTTCAAGGTACAGCGACGACAAGGTAGGCTACGCTTCGTTCGATCATTCTCCACTGGATAATGAAAGGACACCAAGGCCGAATCATAGACGAATGCACGAGGGCGAGGACGATTAAACAACAATAAAATTATGAGGAAAGTCGTGGGTGAATGTGAGAGACAGTGCGGGCGTAAACGGGGTGAGGTCTTAATGAAAGGACGAGGACGAATGATGGACGAATGCATGGGGCGAGGACGAGGACAAATGGCGGAAAACGCAACAATCAAATGGAAATGGACAAGGGCTCGAGGACGAAGACGATCGAATGCGACCATATCAAATGAGGATGAGGTGGAAGGCACGGCAACACGAAATTGCCGAGGAGGAGGGTGGCAATAACAATAAAAACATGGGACAATTAAATGGGCCGTGGAAGAAGGAGAGGACGAGAACGAATGGCGGAAACATGCAACAATCAAATGGAAATGGACGAGGGCTCGAGGACGAAGACGATCGAATGCAACAATATCAAATGAGGCTGAGGTGGAAGGCACGGCAACACGAAATTGCCGAGGAGGAGGGTTGCAATAACAATAAAAACATGGGACAATTAAATGGGCCGAGGAAGAAGAAGGAGGATACGATATCGGCCGAGGAGGGACGAGATATGATATCCACCGAGGAGAGACGAGGGCGAATACGAGGAAGATGGTGCGGGACGAGGAAAATGGTACAACATCCACCGAGGAGAAGCGTACGAAATCTCGGAAGTGCTGTTTATCTTCTACCAAAATGGTATTTATAAACTGGTATTGATAGTGATGGTGATGAATTAAGAATCGCAGGCATACGAAAGTCAGAATTGGTGACAGCAAATTAAAACGAATCAATGCAATGGCAGAAATGATCACCAGTAAGCATCATCTTTGATAAAGTAGTAGAAGTATTTCTAACATGTATTTTTCATTTTTTGAACAAATAACTTTGTGTCCTTGATGTGTGGCTGGTCCAGCAAATTAAGGGCACACCAGCTATCGCCTTTGAACCATCGCGCCACGAGCGAAGGCATAACACGTCGACAAATGCAGTCGGTCTGATTATGTGGCTCGATCCACGAGCTAGAAGAGCTTCAGCTGTTCTATCATGTAATTGTTATGTAGCGAGATGTAGCGGTAGCTAGATAATGCTAGTAGCTTTGTAGGTAGGAGTATCTATTAGTTAAGGGAGCTACTAAATAAAAATTGAAGTAGTTATTTGACGAAATTTCACGTATCGAGAATACGTGCTGAGTGTGAGTTCCTGCCGCGCTCGTGTTGTTGTTGTTTTACCATTCTCAATTCTCACCATTCCTCTTTCCTCGCTGACCGGACTTTTGACTTTTAGTGTATTCAATAATGGCCTCAAAGATGATGAATCGACTCTTCCTCGTAGCCTGCTTCCTATTGGAAAATGCCAGCCTTAAATGCGAAGCATTTGGCACACCGTCGTCATCGTTGCTGTTGCGATCGTCTTTATCGCAACCCCGAAGTAGTAGTACCAGATTATCTGCCGAAGAAGAAACAGTTTCCCCAGTAGATGATTATGACTTGCTACCTCCAGAAGATGGCAGAGCTGAAGACAGCGTAGATGATACAGATCAAAAAGAAAAGGCATCAGCGAGTCTCAAAAGCCGACTCTATCAATTGGCTGCATCGTACGATCGAGGATTTGGTGCCACGCCCAAGGCACGGAATGAAGCCGATGATATCATTCAACAGTTGGCAACATTGAACCCTACAGAAAATTCTGCCAAAGGTATTGATGGAGATGGTGGATATGGAGAGGAGGTTCCATTGAAGGCTATTTGGCGCATGGTTTGGACATCGGCATTTGATGTGGTTTCCTTGGGCGCTTCTCCTTTTGCTGGTAAGTTTTGTCATTATGAATTATTTGTCTGTAGAAGTTGCTGAGGCAATGCTTACTTTAGATACTGATCACAATGAACTACACATGTTGACTTGATGCACATTCGTCAGCACCAAGTGCTATTTATCAGGACATTACAAACCCACCTGTAGCAACCAACATTATCGACTTCATTCCGAGGGCACAAACCCTCTTTCCACAATCTATCTCGCCGCCCTCGTTATTACGAGCAGAAGTGGCGACTCGTGCCTCTTCTAGGAGTGGCGTTTCCAATAGGGTTGGATTGGTATTTGAGGGTATTAAGTTGCAGCCAATTGAATTGCTAGGGCAAAAGGTGGACAATTTACCTCCGCTATCTGTGGATTTAACGTGGCCACGGAATTTGATTGAGCAGTTGGCAGAGTTTGTGCCTGGTCTGGACCTTGCAAGTTTGGGATTGGGTGATGGGGGGAACGTGAATGCAGATGCCCCTGGTTATTTTGATGTGGAATATCTGGACGATGAATTGTTGATAATACGTCAGCAGGCTCCGGGTGGTGTGTTTGCGTTGGTAAAGGTTGATAGCTGCGAACCTTAAATCAGTGGATACTTTTGAATGTGGCTTTTGTATAGAATATCTGCTTACGGCGGAAGTGCAAAGCTAATCAAACATAAAATCACCCACTATCACCTGTTGGGTAGTTGGATTGATGGTGTTACACTGTACTCTACCTAGATGCCCGAAAAGTACTCTACAGTGTCTCATTCTGTCTTCTCATCTGATGTATCAACTGTCCATGATACCCATCTCTCCCTAGGCATCGGGTAACAGGGGTGAGAATCCCAAACTGATTCATTTCCTTGCCGATTTTCCGTCAAGTGACAAACTGAATAAAACGATGCATAATTTTTGTCACAGTCTAATGTTGTACCAAAGAAAGAGTTGACTTTTGTATTTGAAGCTTGACTTGGCAACACAAGATAATAACTTTTCCTGTATGTAATATAATATCATTGATCCAAAAACAAAAGCTCCATACTACGCAACTCTGCCTGGCCAAACATGGGTGTTATCAAACTTCTTTCCTCTTCCCCTCCCACATCCAGAACTGCCCCTGTCATGGCAAGCAACCAGGCGGAATGTCCCACCACAGCAATTTCTCGCTCGGGTCGACAGTGCAAAAAATCGACCAGAAAGTTGTACGCACGATGGGACATGTCCACCGTACTTTCTCGCTTCGGTATTCCATCATTGTCGATCGAGGTTTTCTTCGCATGTTCGCTCCATACAATATCCTCATCGCCAATAAAGGGCAAGTATGTATAATCCACCTCGGGAAATTCTAATTCAGTCTCGCTCAACGGCCTACGTTTATTGCACATCAATGTTCCTAGCTCTTCTCGGATGCCCTCGTGGGCTATCCACTTCACGTCACGTGGTGAACTTAAGTGATCTTCGAATGTAATGTGTGCCGTTTGCAATGCTCGGACCAATGGACTGCAGATGACCAATTCTATCCCCTCTAAATTACTCGCTGCAGACCTTTGTTGTGCACATTGATCTCGGCCTTTTTGTGTCAATGGCGAATCAATGATATGATCCAACAACAGTGGATTCTTCGTTGGATCAGTTTCTGACAAATCCAGGGGCTTGCCCGTTTTTTCCGTCCATTGTTTGTATAATTCATTGTGTGTGCCCTGACCGTGTCTTTGGAAATGAACGATTTTGGTCACCGCCGACGGAGAGCCAATTATGTTTGTACTCTCGGCATTATTGGGGGGTACGAGCCTGGCATGGATGCGCATGGGACGGGATTGTTTCAGCCACTCGTAGTCAGTGTCGCTCGTTAGGGATGGATCATCACTGACCAAGTCAGAGGACGCTTCAGCGGACTTACTACTGTGACGAATGGTGTGCCATGGGGTAGCAACTCGGCGTAGGCCATGATTGAATGCAGATGTGTTGGTCAATACTGCCAGAGCCAAGACGCTTTTGCGGCGGCGAACCAATGCCATCGCCATGATCTCGTTCTTCTTGGTTTGTAATGTATTGTATTTGTATTTTTAGTGGCTTGTGCATTCATTCGTGATTCATTTGAGTGAGGTGTACCTAGAGATAGGTACGGGTACCTACTATTGTACGATACGTAGTAAAACAACAAACCCTCCACGCACCTCCATCGCGCGCATCCAACAACCATAACTACCAACAACCAACAACAAATCAACCGCCTGAGCTGAACGCGCTAACGCAAGCAACGTGAACTCTGCATCGAATAAGATCGAATAGTATTTGATACCCCTGCACAAGGCGAAAAGCAGAGCCGTTCTCCATTCGGGTTTGCTTTGGGGTTCATCGACGTCCCCCAAGCCAAGGTAGGCTGAGTTTTCCCGCCTACCGTACCAATGATAACAAAAGAGAAATTAGCGTGCAGCCTCAACGCTCGGTTGAAACTGGTTTACGCTCAACGCTCAACGCTTGCGCCATTCACTAACAACACTACACGGGCCATAAATTATGACAAAAGTAGGAGGGTTTCTTTGAAGTGAGCAAAATCGACTTCAAAGAGAGTCGAGGGCAGGCAGCAGGCAGTGACATTGATAGACTAACTTGATCAGCATAATATTGCGCAAAGACGTGGAGATTGAGAGAGACAAGCACTTCAATATGACAATGAATCCTCCCTATCACCAATTTCTCTTTGTCTTTACGTCCTTCCTCTTAGTGGATAGGTCACAATCGTTTTGTCCCTATTTGTCATCTTCGAGGGGGGAACAGAGTGCCGCAGGCCAGAGAAGAACTCTTTATGACTCTCTCACATATTATGATGAAGACCAGGGCACATGTACAAACAATTGCTTCATGAACGATGGTGGCAACCTCGAAGCCCAACATCAAGCCCCCGATGGATCGGCTGTCACCACATTCGACATCATGTCGTACCTTTCAGACAATGAATATGATGGCTCCGACATGTGCGTCTTTTCTATGCAGGAGTTACGCATCCCAAATAATGAAATTAGTGATGAAAATCTTGCCGAGCTGATATACTTGGGAGATAGCGCTGGGAGGAGGATGCACGAGTTCGCCCAAGACAACAGTGATAATGTTCTGTTGGCCGCATGCACCGTGGGTAGGGTAGGAGCCACTGCGGCATGTTCGAATGCCAAAAAGGGTGTGGAGGGATATGACTACTATGCCAATGTGGGAGATGATGACAGTCTATCAGAAAAAAAGACTTATTATAAGGATAGGTTTTGTAGATCGGCGATCTTAAAGTCCAAGATTGATCATCCTCACTCCATCACCATCTTCCGACTGAACTCCAACGATCTGGAGGACGCAGAGGCGTTGCTCGAGGATTTTCGCGAAAATCACGCAACTAACATGGCATGGGCGTACGAAACACAAATTGGTGCGGACGGTCACATGCTGGCCAAGGTGGTGCCATGTGATCAAATATCGGACAGATTCAAGAATCCATCCAACATGTACCCCAACCTCGCCGATGACAACTCAGTGTGTGATTACGTCGGTAGCAACGGGAAGCAGTTTGCAGAAGAGGCATTGATGGAGTGGCAAAATCTGTGTTCGGTCTGGCCACGGAATGAGGATGGAAGCCTTCCGAAATGTCACAGGACAACAGCAGCATCTGCGAGCACCTGGACATTTTCTTTAACTGTTGCGTTTGTGTTTGCGGTAGGTGCAGCAGTGTATATGCACAAGCAGACGAAGCCGAAAGGGGTGGAATCGAACGTGGACAAAAGTCAATTGATTACTGAACTCACTTAATGCAAGTATGGCGCGTGAATAGTCTGAAATATCGTGGCAAAGTGTAATAATGGAAATGTTGAATGAGTATGAGCTAAACATGTGTAGTGTGCTCACACCGATGGTATTGCTCCTGCCGGAAATTATATGTTTTCAAACCTGGCTCTTAACAACACTTCATCCTTGGTTTTCCTTTTGACGTACGATACCGAATGAATTGACTTGTGGTCGAATACAAATAAAATAGCTAATGTAAAATGTATTTGTTAGAGTAACTATAGAGAAGGCTTTCCCCAGTGCAAAAAAGGTCCCCAACAACTATGACACTAGCCTAGCAGCATTTCATCGCATCGATCTTGCAGGCCAGAAAGTTGGGAAATAACAGCTTCAGCAAGTGAAAGTGGTTGAAAGTTACCGTTGTAATAATTCTAGATACCTACTTTTATATTAATTACAAATGTACTATTTATTCATCATTCTCATCAAGATGAGATTTCAACAGAAGAACTGTCTTTCGTGTTTGAACTAGCTCTTTGGCCATGGCCTTGGCAATGCTCAAGTGTTGAGACATGCGAGCTTTTGAGCTCCAAGTTTGGAAGGCTTGTTGCATAACCGCTCTTTGGCAACGCTTCTGGAAGTTGTGCATCATGACAGCGCCTGCTTCCTTCATTTTCTCTTCGTCGGATTCCAAAAGAGCTGGTGGGGTCGCCTTGATGATTTTGTTTTCTTTCTCGAGGTCTAATATGCGACCTTGAAAATACTCTATCTTTTTACTGAGAGACTCCAATTGTTCATGAGCTCTGAGCAAATCTGAATACAGGTCTTCATCGAACTCATCATTTCTTTGAACATTGGTATTATCTTGTCTGCCTGACTTCATCGGAGTCAATCTTGGCGAGTTCATTACATTTGCTATTGCAGTCTTCATGTTCTTCAAATCTTCCAACATGTCAGAATGTGTGGATGCTAACTTCGTTATTGACAATGAGCCATCACTGCCTTTTGCCTTGGGTGTTATAGCTTCTGCAGTGACTAGGTTCCCAGCAGAAGAACTTTGCAACAACAAATACTTCTGATTCATCGTCGATGCATGCTCAATGAAATGAGCGATATAATCCAAGTTCTCTGACCAAGTTGCTCGGGGTATCAAGTTCCTTGAAAATCCTTCAAGCTTCACAGCATGAACACTGACAATTCCAGTCATTTTTCTTACTCCAGAAACCACTTCGTTGCTCAAGGATTCTGAATCAATCTTCTGCTGCCTTAGAATTTTGCAAGATTTCTGAAGGTCAGAAAATTTGCGGCCAGCATCCTCGCATTCCTTCTTATGCATATCTACGTTGAACTCCAACCGCCCTTTGGTTTCTTCCAACGTGACAATGTAGTCCTCTTTCTCTTTGAGCTCATCACAAATATCGGCGTTTTCCTCTGAGAGCATTTCGCACTGAGTCTCGAGACCCTCCATGATAGCTTTGTACATAGATGTTTGTTGTCTAAAATCTTCATTCGTGTGCAGGCGCTGTTCCTCCAGCTTGGCAATTTCCGCAGATAGTGTGTCCTGTCGCTCCGTGCTTGCCACCAATATGTCTGCCACGTCGTCAGGGGATGATACATCGCTGCCGGCATCAGTTACAAGTCCCTCAAATGACGCTCTCCACCCATCTGCCTTGGCACTAATATCATCAATTTTGTATTGTAGCTGCATTATGTTCCCCTCCTTCGATTCGATTTCCTTGTTCTGTGAGAAAATAATATGGAGCAAGAATGCGAAATTGGAGCAAGAATGCGAAATGTTTATGATAAGGAGGCAACGTAATAGGGATGTTACCCTAACTGCCACCATTTATACTCATTCTGCCTTACTCATTCTGCCTTACCTTCTCAATAATGATAGTTTTCAACTCGATTGCGTGTTTTTGACATGACTCAATCTCAGCTTGACTACGTTCACACTTCAGCTCCGACTTCCTTTTCTGGCCTTCGACGTGCTGAAGATGTGAATACAGATCCTTCAACTCTTTCGTTTGTAACTGATCACTTTCATCCATATCTCTGACTCGATTTGCCAGGTTTCTCTGCTGATCTTGTTCTCGTTGAAGACGTGACTCAAGATCCTTCACCTCTTCTGATTGCAACTGAGCACTTTCGTCCATCTCTTGAATGCGTTGCTCGAGTGTTCTGATTTCCTCATATGCGTTCGCAATAGCCTCTTCTCCGGCGATACACTGCATCTCAGATTGTTTTCGGCAAATGGCCTCGTTCTCCAACTTATGCCCAAGGTCAGCTGTTTTTTGCTTGGCGTCCTCGATTTCAGCCAAAAATTCACAGACCGCAATGTGATGCTCCCGGCTATCATTGAGAGCATCGTCATCGGGAAATTTGTCAGTCAAATTACTTCCAGAAACCTTCACTTTGAGCGAGTGAAGCATGCTATTGATTTCTTCAGATTGAGTTAGCGAAAAGTCTTGGACAAGTTGAGGCACTTCCAGTTGAATGCACAAATCACGCAGTTCGTGCTCGACAGTAGACAACACGCTCTCTGACAATTCAGATTGTAGGCAAGTGACTTGGTCTGCTTTCGCTTGAAACAACTCAAAGAGCGTATACAATAGAGAAGTCATTTCCGGCAATGCCTCGATTGGCAAGTCTTCGCCATCATGGTGAATACATCCTACGAGTTCATTCAATGCACCTTGAAAGCTTTTCCATTCTGATTGAAACGCGGATCTCTCTTTCCTAAACTTCTCTGTCAGTAGAATCAGTTTGCCCTCATGCTCGTCTCTTGTAGACCAGCCTTCATGTCGCCCTATTTCCTTGGCACATTCAACTTCCGCCCTCAGACTGACAATTTCGTCATGTGCCATGGAAAGGTCCATTGATATGCGCTTGATCGATTTCTCACGTGACTTCAGTGTGCAAGTCAGCTCATCAAGTTCCGATTGCTCGGCGTGGTATTCTGAGCAAGCTTCGCCCATCCTCTGTACAGTGTCCAGCATTTTATCGAGAGTGCCATCTCGTTGCTTCAGTATTGATGAAACTTCAAACCTAGCAGTCTGGCTCTTGATCAGAAGACGCTTCTCATTAATCTCATCGTGTAAGGACTGAACCTTGTGCTCGTATGATGATCTTTCATGCGTCCACTTAATTGTGGCAACTTCAAGATTTTTGGCTGCGACATGACACTGCTCATGCAATCTATTCATTTGATGTTCGTATGTTTTATTCGCTTTGGAAAAAGTATTCTCCTGCTGTTGGATAACGCCTTTCATCTCCGCATTCGTTGAAGCGAGGACCAAGCGAGCTTGTTCAATATCTCCCATCTCTTCTTTCAGCGATGTTATTTCGGAGGTGTAGGATGATGCCGATGCTTCCATAGCCTCGTTCTTAATCGAGAGCTCTTTATAGAATTGATCCTGCTGATGTAACAACTCACTACTCAGCGATTGGTTTTCTCGCTGCAATTCAACTTTCTCCGCTTCAAACTTGGATACCAAACTGTGGATGGCGTCATCAGCAGCGCTCTTTGCTTCTGCGATGGCCATGACAACATCTCCCCGTGTGCAAGCCAAATCCTTATATAATTGAACGAGTTCTAAGTCAGTCTCCTGCAGCTTTGATCGCAACATTGTTTCAGTTAGATTGGCTGCTTCCAACTCTTGGGTTAGTGCATCTTTTTCCGTAGTCATCGCTAAGTTTTGCAATTCAATAGTTGCTCGGTTTTGAACGATCTCATCGACGAGCTTTTGCTTTTCACAAGCAGACGCAGACTCAGCCTGTGCCATCATCGTTTCCATTGACGTTAGCGTGGCTTCAAATTCTTCAGTTTCCCTGTACTTTTCATGCAACTCTCGCTCTTTCTCCTTCCTGCTCTCGCTCAAGGATGCATTCAACGCAATTCCCTCTTGCAGCATTTGCCGTAAGTTGTCCACCTCGTCCTTGTGGTGAGACAAGCGTTGCTCAAGCTCGTTTCTCTCGTTGTCGTGAGCCCGGTTTACTCTCTGGATGTTCGATTTATGCTCTGTAGCTAGACTTGTGATGGCTTTCTCATGACACGCTGTAGCCAGATCTGTGATGGCTTTCTCGTGACAGATATCATCCGCGAGCCGGTCGATTTCGCCTTGTCTAGCTTTGAGCATGTGCTCCATTTCCTGTGCATGCTCGCAAAGGTCTTGCTCCGTTTGTTCTCCCATTAATATCTTCTTCCGCAATGATTCCAAATCTGCAGCCAGTTTTTCTTCATTCTCTTTTTGTTGCAACAACACCTCCCGAGATTGATTTAACTCTCCTTCTAAATGCTGAATATGACTATGCAGACTTACCCTCTCAGAGTCGAACAATGTGTGTGCAGCGTTCAGTTTTGCTTCCAACGCATCCTTCGACTCTCTTCCCTCGGATTGAAGAGAGAAAATACCCCGTTCCAAGCGGCAGATCTCTTGCTGCTTTGACTTCGTGGTTGAAGCGACTGTTTCTAACTCCGCTGATAGATCGATAAGGCGCGCCCTTTCCTTCTGAATATCGCTCTCTTGTGTTGCCAACAGTGCGGAAAGCTCTTTTTCTTTGGAGTCAAACTCTTCTTTCTGTACCTGAATCTCCTTGATACTTGTCTCCAGCTCATTGGCTAGACTCGCCTTCTCGCTGGCAACTTCCAATAGCTCTGAATCCTTTGCGCTCAATGCAGCTTTTGCATCGTCGAGTTCAGATGTTAAGTGGAGGCACTTGATCTTTAAGCCAGAAACAGCATTTTGCAGGTCGTGATTGCCACTCATGAGATTTTTCTGATTGACTTGGTGAGACACTATTTCTCTACGGGATTGCGCTTCGACTTGCAGTACTTGCGCAGTAAGTTTGTCAACAGTCAGGGTTAGATCTTTCTTTTGTGAACGCAATTCATGCTGCCGACCTTCGTAAGTCTTAATTTGGCGGTGGGACTGGGACTCTATATATCGTATTTGAGTGGTGAGATCATCAAACGTTGTTTTGAGGTCGCCCAATTCAGACAACAATGAGGAATTTTCAGTGTTTTGGGTCTCCAACTGACTCTTGGACTTGGCAAGATCCACTTCCAATGCGGACACTTTGGAAAATAACTCAGTTTTGTCAGCGTCACCCGAACTTATCTGATTCGTGAGCATTTTCACACTATTGCCCAAACTAGAGATCTCAGCCCCCTTTGATATCAGGTCGGCAGCAATCAACTCCTTCTCACGTCGAAGATCGTCCCTTATAGCAGTCATCCTTGCGAGGTCCAATGCCAGCGATTGGTGTTCATCCTTCTGCTGAGAGAATGTCTCCTTAGAATCCTCCAACGATACATTGAGGTCATTCACTTGCTTTTCCATCTTGCCAAGCGATGCATCCGCCGCATGCAATTTGGACCGTAGATCATCTGAGAGTGCCCTGCTTTCACTAGCGTCATTCTGTGCCTCGTTGAGCCTCTTCATCAGATCGTTCACTTCTGCATCATGCTTGATTTGTGAAGAGGATTGTATCTCTTCCATCAAATGAAGTTGATTGGTCAACGAACACACCCTGTCGCCCAGACTTTCACTCTCACACAGTTTAGACTTCAGCTGCGCGTGCACTTTACCATTTTTAGAGCACAGATCATCTCTGGATGCTGTGACATTTGCAAGCTCAATTGCCAGCGATTGATTTGCATCCCTCTGTATCGAATTATCTTCATTTGCATTCTCCAATAACACGTTGAGGTCATTCAGTTTCTTCTCCAAGAGATCACGGTCATTTGAGAGATTCTGGGTGTCAGTGTTAGTCTTGTCAGCAAGATATTCTGCCATTTCCAGCTTGGATTGCAACTCAGCTACCAGCGTCTTGCTTTGACTAGCATCGTTATGTGATGCTTCTAGCTCTCCTAGCAGTTCCCTGACTTGCTCGTCATGCTTCATGTGTGAAGATAATTGTGACTCTACCTTTGACTGCATTTGACTTGTCAGCTCACTCACCCTGTCGTCCAGCTTAGTGATTTCTGACTGTTTGGACTTCAATTGAACCTCCAAGGACTCCTTTTTACGGCGGAGATCATCTCTAGAAGTAGTCATGCTCGCAAGTTCCAATACCAACGATTGGTTTTCATCCTTTTGCTGAGAGAGGGCATCATCAGATTTTTCCAACAAAGCGTTTATGTCATTGACTTGCTCTTCTAGATTCCGTATCTCAGCGGCTGTATGTGCCTCACGTTGTTGAGCATCAGACTGTAACGCTTCGAGTTTCTCCAGCAGCTCTCTCTCGTCAGCCTTGTGCTGGATTTGATCAGATGCATGAGACTCTTCCTTGACCTGCAGTTGATTCGTGAGCTCATGCACTCGGTCGCCCAGACTGTCCCTCTCCGACTCTTTGGTCTTTAACTGAGCCAATATCGACTCGTTTTCAGAGCATAACTCATCTCTAGAAGCAGTCACACCTGTAACATCATTAGCCAATGACTCAATAGCCTCCTCTTTCTCAGAGCTGGCTTCGTTTGCACTCTTCAAAAGCTCTTGAAGGTCATACACTTCCTTCTCCAAAATGGAACAGTTTTGAGAAAGGATTTGTATCGCAACCTTGGACTCGCTGAGTGATGATTCTGATGACTCCAACTTGGACCTTAGTTCATCAGATAGTGTAGCACGAGTCTGCGATTCATTCAACTCTTTTATCAGCTCTCTAGAATCAGCATCTTGCTTTGTTTTCGCAGAGGTCAGAGTTCCTACTTGATTGGCAAGCTGGCGAACTTCAGCACCTTTCGCATTCAACTCAGCTGTCATCAACACCATCTCGGAGCGTGCATTATCTCGGAAAGCGGTCAAACATGCCAGCTCACTAGTCAAGGACGCAATTTCGTCCTTCTGATTAGAACTGGCTTCGTCTACATTCTCCAGCAACACGTTGAGGTCATTCACCTGTTTGTCCAGACGCGCACGGTCATTTAGGAACTCCTGAATGTCAGCGTTTGTCCCGCCAAGTTGAGCTTCTGCCGATTGCAGTGAATATCTGAGATCGGCCGCGAGGGCCTTGCTTTGGTTGGTTTCATCCTCCGACATCTCTAATTTATCCATCAGCTCTTTTACTTCAGACTCTACAGTCATTGTTAGCCCACGAACCTCAGTAACTTTCGCAGCCAGCTCAGCCTCAATCGACTCCTTCTCGGAGTGCAACTCGTCCCTGGAAGTAGTCACACTCGAAAGCTCCATCTCTAGCGATTGGCTCTGGTGCTTTTGCTGCGAAAGTGCGACTTCAGAGTTCTCCAATGACACGTGAAGATCATTCACCTGCGTTTCTAGACGTTCACAGTCATTAGAGAGACTTTGAATTTCGGCATCACCTTCGTCCAAGAAAGTTTCCGCCGTATCGAGCTTGGATTTCAGAGCATCGGTTAATGCCTCCAATTGTGTGACGTGATCATGAGACTCGTCCAGCTTTTTTGACAGCTCACTAACTTCGGCCATGATCTCTGCTTTCGCATTCACTGCCTTACTCCGGGTATCTTCAAGTTTGGTCGATACTTCATTCAACTGCTCTGTGAGAGCATTTTGGCTCGATTGAAGTGTGAAAATTTCAGCCGTCCTTCTTTCCAGTTCGTGTGTCAAAGTTTCTCTCTCGGCATCAAACTCTGCTCTGCATTGCTCCATTTCGACGGTTAGCAACGCCAATGAGTTCTCACTTTCGACCAGTTTTGCAGTCAATGACTCAACCATCGCATGGGAATGAGTGTTCGTGGTATCGATGGATGCAAGCTTTCCTTTCAAATCCATCATTTCATCCTCGAGGGTGCGTTCTCTACTCTCAAAAGATTCTCGGTCTGATTCAAGTTTCTCCTCGCTGAGGCTCAAGTTACTCTTAAGATCGCTGATTTCATCATCCAATCTCAATCTACCGGACTTCAATACAGTAATTTCGTCATGAGTTGCCCTAAGAGCAGAGGAAAGAGATTGTAGCTCCGATGCTTTTTCCACATTTCCTTCAGATACCTCGAGCTCCAACAGTTGGATATGTCCTATTAAGTGAGACCGCTCAGTCTCGAGGGATTCGTTTGTGGCGTCGAGCTTGGCAATCTCTACTTGGTGAGACTCCACTTCACTTTCAAGAGCCTCAATGCGTCCCTTGAGAGATTTCTCCAAATCTTGGAGTGATGCCAAGTCATTTTGAAGATCAATACACATTTCCCTGTTTTGTGAAGCCTCGCCCTGCGTGTGACCTAGGTCACCCAGCAGTTTCTGTTCCCTCTCTGATGATGACGACTTTTCCTTCTCCAGATCCAGACGCGAATAATCTCGATCTGTTTCTGCGGCGGAGATGCGCTCTTCTAGTATTTCAACCTTTTGCGCCTCTTCTTGCAGGCGTTCCTCTACGTCGCGGACTTGGTTCAGCAAGGACCTTCTATCTTCCTCCACAATATCCTTCATCTTGGTCAAATCGGCCTTGGTCTCCTCTGTCTTCTTTGATAGCGCATTTCTCTCCTGCGCTAGCGTAGAGACATGTGCCTTAAATTGTACAACCTGTTCATTGGAAGACGCAATTGCTTTGTTCAATGCATCAATCTCCTCAGTATTTTTCTGGATACTCACTTCAAGTCTGGCGACAGTGTCCTTGGAAGTTGTCTCTACTTTTGCAAGTTCAGAGGCAATGGTCTGCTTCTCTCCAGTGACACGCTCCAACTTATCCTGGTAGTCTCTCTTCCCTGTCTCGACGGCGTTGCAATTGGCTGTGGCGTCCTCGATTTGAGTCTGAAGCTCGCTGTTCTTGACTTTCAAGCCATCCAGCTCGGCAACCGCCTCCCCCTTTTCCATCTCTAGTAAAGCAATAGCAGCCCTGACCAGCTCCAGATTCAATGTAAGCTCATCCTTTTCGAACTGGAGAGAAGATATCACTCCCTCTGCATCCTTGTTTCCAGATAAGAGCTCGAATACTCGTGCATTTGATGTATCGCGTTCTGCAGTGAGCGACTCGATCGACGATTCAAGGTTGGAGATCTTGGTTGCCTGGCTTTCAGCTTCGCCTTGCATTGCAGTGAGCTCAGAGTTGGCGGACTCAATCTTCGCCACAAGCTCTTCTTTTTCAGTTGAAACAGTAGATAGCTGTTTCGTCAATGAATCAACCTCTTGAGTACATTGTTCTACGGCCTCCGCGTGCCTCGTCTCCGTGTCCTCAATTTTCATGAGCATCTTCTCCTTTTCGTTGATTCCCAACTCCATCTTGTTAAGGCACTCATCCCTCTCTGACTCTGTTGCTTCTAGTTGAGAGTTTGTCTGTTCAAGTTTCAGCACTAGACCATCTTTCTCGAATTGCAAACCTGACATGGCCTCCGTGTTGATTTCAATTCTGGATGTGAGCTCCTTCACTCGTTCCCCTGCAGTGTCACGCTCTGAACCTAACTCTTCTATCGTGGACTGCATCTCCTCAATCTTTAATGAATATCTAAACACATCATCTTGCATGGCCGACAGCTCTCGAGATGTAGCCTCCGCCTGATTTGTAAGCTCATATCGTTCAGTTGAGAACATTGAAATATCATTTTCAAGTATTTCAATCCTACAGTTGGACGAAGTGATGGTTTGGTTTAAGGAGGTAGTTTCTCCTTCAAGCTTGGAGAGATCTCTCCTAAGCTCTTCTTCTGTCTTGGCTGAGCTGGATTGGATGGAATCATTCTTGGCCTGAAGCTGGGATAGTTGACAGCTGAGGTTGTGCTTCTCATTCGTCGCTTGTTGTAGAGACTGAATAGTGTCCTCCAAGGTAGTCACCCGTTCTTCTAGTGCCTCCTTTGTATTGCGGAGCTTCGTCGCTTCATCTGTGAGTTGCGACTTTTCTGACAACGCCTCTTCTTTCACGCTGGTGATGGTGGACTTGGACTCTTCCAGTGCCGCCTCCTTCGCCGTCACCAGCTTGACGAGGGATGAAACTTGGTCTGTCAGCTTGGTGATGGTGACCTCGGATGCCCCCAACTTGCCATCGCATTGGGCAAGTTTCGCAGCTGCCGCTTGTTTCTCGGATGTAAGGGAGCTTTCCAAAGTAGTAGCATGTTCTTCCGCTGTCGCCAGTTGCAGTACTGCAGATGATGCATTCTCTGACAGTGTGGCAATGTTAGACTTGGCTTCTTCAAGCACTGACTCTAATTTAGCGGCTCGTTCTTCTGCTGCTACCTTTTGAGATGCAACGGACGATGCATCCTCTTTCAGAACCGCAATATTTGACTGGGCCTCTTCGAGTGCTGCTTCCGTCTCACAAAGTAGCTGCGCCACATCCTTGTTGGCGTCCTTGAGAGAAGAAACTTGGTCCGTGAGCTTGGTGTTGGACTCAATAGAAGCCTCAAGCTTGCTCTCCAGCTCTGCGTGCTTTGCAGTTGCCTCCTCCTGAAAACTACTGATCTGACCATTCAGCGTGCCAACTACATTTTCGTGTTCTTCCTTCCTCGCGGCCAATTGACCTTGCAACGACCCCATCAAGGCTTGCGACTGCAAATGATCCTTGGCGCTATCAAGAGCCTTTTGCTCCTCTGTTGCAAGCTGTATCTCCAGACTACTGACTTTTTCCACAAGGGTTGATTCACGTTGGCTAGCAGTCAGCCTCTCTTCTTCAAAGACCTTCGATGTCACTTCAACATCTTCATTAGCCTTGGCCATATCCTCCATTAATGCGGAAGACGATGATGTTTCCGTTTCCAGCTCTGCTTCCACACCAGATATGCGCTCCTCCAACTCCGCAACAGCAGCTGTTTCACATGCAAGGCGCTCCTCTAAACTACGAACTGATTCCACATGGATGGCATCACGCTGCTGGAAACTCAACCTCTCCTCTTCCAAGACCTTCAATGCCATATTTGTACCTTCCACCGCATTGGCCAAAGCATATTGCTCTTTTTGCAAATCCAGACGTGCAGCATCTCTATCCGATTTTACGACGGTGATGCGCTTCTCCTCCTCAGCAAGGCGTGCCTCTAGAGCATGAACTTGGTCGTCCCGGGCTGCATCACGCTGACTGAAATTCGATCTCTCTTCTTCAAGGGACTTTGCTGCAACATCTGCATCTTCCTTAGCCTTCGCCGAGTCTGCCGCAAGTGCGGAAGTTGTTACCTCTTCCTTCTCTAACTGTAGACGCACCGCAACTCGATCTGATTCTACGACAGTGATGCTCTCCATCAACTTTGCAACAGCTGCTGTATGATCATTGGTCAATTCAAGGGCCTTTCGTTCCTCTTCAGCAAGGCGTTCGTCTAGAGCACGAACTTGTTCGTCCCGTGCTGCATCACGCTGACTGAAACTCAACCTCTCCTCTTCCAAAGCATTTGATGCAGCAGCAGCATCTTCCACAGACTTGGCCAAGTCTACCGAAACTGCCGAAGAGGCCAATTTTTCCTTCTCGAGATCTAGACGCGCAACATCTCGATCTGATTCTGCCACGATGATGCGCTCCTCCAACTTGGACACAACAGCTGAGTGATCCTTGGCATTCTCAATGGCCTTTTCAGATGCGTTTAGCAGCCGTTTGTTGCTTTTCGCAGTCTTTCGTTCCGCTCCTGCCAAACGGTCCTCGAGGCTACGAACTTGGCTGACGAGGTCATCTCCGCTTTGACTATAATACAGCCTCTCCTCTTCCAATGCATTGGATGCCATTTCTGCATCTTGCGTAGCCTTGGCCAATTCAGCAGTGAGCGACAAGGAGGACAGTTTTTCCTTCGCGAGATCTAGACGCGCGGCATCACGATCTGATTCTACGGCGGTGATACGGTCCTCCAACTTGGCAACAAGTTCCGAGTATTCGTTGGTACTCTCAATAGCCTTTTGCTCCTCTGCTTCAAGGCGTTCTTCTAGACCGCGGACTTCGTCTGTCCAGGCGGCATCACGTTGGCCAAAACTCAAACTCTCCTCCTCCAAAGCCTTCGATGACACATCTGCGTCATCTTTCGCCTTGGATAACTCGTCAGTAAGTGTCGATAACTGCGCCTCGAAGTGAGTGCTTCGCTCCTCTAACAACTTGTCCTTCGCGGCAACATGCTTTTCCAACGTGGCAACCGCCTCCTGCGACGACTGGTGCGACGCTTCCACAGTTCGTTCCAACTCTTGAACACGTGCCGTGGCATCTTCTAGCTTGGCTTTCATCTCTGGCGCATCCTTTTCGAGCGACGCAATCACTTTTTCCAACGTGACAACCGCCTCCTGCGATGCCAATTCCGACTGCTTGGACTCTTCGACAGCGTGTTCCAGCTCTTGCACACGTGCCGCAGTCTCATCCAACCTCCCCTGCACGTCAATCGCACCCTTCAATGTCTCGTACCGTTCCTCCTTCAAACTCTCCACCTCTTTTTCTAGAGTCAATTGCACACCAAGCGCTTCCTCCATGACCTCCGTATGAGTTGCCCGATGGTTGGCGATTTCTCGCGACATGATGGTGATTTGCTCGTTTAGTTCCCGCGACATGTCGTTGATTTGATCATCCTTCTCGTCGTTGGTGGTGCGCAGCTTTGTGATTTCCAAGTGGACGTTCTTTAATTCTTGGAGGACTCCCTTCTTGAGACGTAACGAGCGTTCAAAGTCTCCGGATGTTCCGACGGAATAATCTTGTCCGACTAGGACTTTGCCTATGCGTTCCGCGAGTTTCGACCTGGTATTGGAACCGCTGCTGTTGCCGTTGTTGCATTGTCTGTTTTGGGAAACGGGAGTGCCAATTGTGGTGTTGTTCGCAGTGGTGACCCTGCTGATCCGTCCTACATTGCTCTTCTTCACGGTAGCCGCCAGAAACTCCGCTTCTCCTCCGCTTCTCGATGACGACGACGGCCGTTGTTGTGGCGCTGGTGTAGACACCACCATATTGGATGGCGACGTCATCTTCCTGGAATTCGATGGTGTGAGCAAATGGCTTGGACTTCTTGCGCTGCTGCCCAAGGAGGTCATTTTCCTAACATTGGACGGTGAAAACAAACAGCTCGGACTTGCGGTACTGCCCAAAGTGGATGGCGTTGTGGCAACGATGGAACCTGGCGAGGTCATTAGTGGCAAGGAGGACAGGAAACTTGCCCCGCTCAATGTGGATGGAGCGGCCACGGCTGGCGATGAGGCTACTGCCACTGATGGCGATGAGGCAGTCACAATCGTCATTGATTCGCGAATGCTCTCGAGCTTCTTCCTCCTCCTCTCTCCAACAACTTCCGCATTGGCCCGTGTCGCTTCCTGGTCCATCATGGCACTACTACTACTGCCTCCTCCATCCATTCCATCGCCGCTCGTGTCGTCGCCACTACTGTCACCAGACGCTCTTCTCTCGCCCGTGTTCTTTCTACCCCGACGGTTCCGAACCTCCACCTGGGTAGGAGTCTCCACCCACGAGTACAACCCGCCCTCGCTTCCATCGCCATTATTATCCATCAACATGAATTCCTCCGTATTCAAAGCAGTAGCCACCCGTTTCCCGGTGCGCAAATGACGCATCGTCCTCCTGCTAAACTGACTCTTCCACAAGCGTTCGATGGATCGAAACACGATGGTCTTGGGCGTGTTTGAGAACTTTTGGAGGAGGGACGCGATAATGTCGTATTTTCGCGAGAGGGTGGGTATGCCGTTTATCGACACTACGAGATCGTTCACTTGAATCATCTTGGTGGTTGTTGTTGTTCCACCATTATTCGATTGTTCTCCTTGTTGTTCACCAGAGTAGGCCCATTCGGCAGGAAGATATCGAACCTTCGTAGGATCAAACTCCTCTAGTATCTTGGCAACACTGCATCCAGTAGGGCGTCCACCGGTAGTAGTCACTACCGGTTCGAACTCTACATACATTTCTCCAGGCGGGAATTGAATCGCATATTCCGATGGACCCAACTTTTCCCTTCCGGGGAGCGAGGATTTGGAAATGGATGCGAGCGCCGTGGCGGTGGTGGAGATTGTGGAGGTGGATGCTAGCGTTGTGGTGGAGAGCGTCGAGTTGGTGGGCGACACTGCTGCTGCTGCTGTGGTAGTCGAGAGGATCATCGGAGCTATAGCTGCTGTCGTGACCACCGTGGAGGAGGATGGTTTGATGGCTGCGGCAAAGGATCCTGCGGTGGCTGGAGTTGTGGGAAGATTGGCAACTACCACCACCTGCTGCTGCTGTTGCTGCTGCATTTGCTTTTGCGTTCCGTTCGCAGAGGAGGAAGAGTACAACATTGATGATGATGAGGAGGAGCGATGGTACATGGATGTAGTTTCATACTTGGAAGGAGCCATCTTATTTTCGGGAGAGTACGATAGAGATGTAGCATCAACGGTGGAGTATGCCAAGGAGGATGCTGCTGTAGACGAAGCAGCGGATGCCGGTGTTGGAGCAGCGCCATCATTATTGGAAGAGTTTTTATTGCCAGCAGAGGATGCATCCTCGTAATCTCTGCTACTGCGTTTCCAGGAAATCTTTGGGGTGAACCTAGTCCACTTCTTATGGGAAGTACTCCCTTCCGTTATATCCGTTGCGGTTCCCGTACCGGTCGTCCAACCGGGAGGTTCCTTCCTCTGACCTCCTTTTGGTGTAAATGGCTCCTTCTCTTGTCTGGTAGAAGAAGCACCATGTTTGGTACTGCCGTAGTGTGCAGTCGTGATGATGGAGGGTGAATTGAAATTGGCCATTAGATTCTTGCCCCGATGTACGCTACTACTACTACTGCTGCTGTTCGCATTCATGTTGTTGTTGGTATTGATGTTGGCGGCGGCATCGGTCCACTTGCGATGATCGGGTGTTTTGAGAATTGACGACGACGATTGTTGTTGTCGTCGTCCGGGAGTGGCGGCATTATCGGATAACAACTGCTGCAGCTGCTGATGCGTAGTTGAAGAGGGTCCACTGTTACTCTTCAGAGCGTCGCCTCGTTCGGCAGTTTTGGATATACTCCTGGGAGGAATGAGCTGTGCTGATGCCTTCTTGTTGGCACTACGTAATTGCTGCGTTCGAGACGACGCTTGTGCCACCGACTTGAATGCCGATTTGGAAGCAGGATCATAATCGTCGTCTCGTCGTAGTTGCGATGGGAGAGGACTGTTGGCGGATAGCTTTGTGCCGAATGCTCGTTGCTTTTTGCCGGGGGTTCGCTGTGTCAATGTTGAGTGAGATGAGGGTAATGTAGAATGTGGATGGAATGAATGAATGAATGAAATGGGGTGAGATGGATATATCAGGATGAGAGCATTGGATTTGGACAATATTATACTCACCGTTGAACCCACTGCTGATCCAGTCCGGCGATCCATCTTGTATAAAACTAGAGTGCAATATGCAAAAGATTTGGATTATCGTCGTTGATTATAAAGCGCAACTTCTCGTGGAGCGCGCAATGAAGAATCAATGGTGAAAGAGATGTTTAGATTAAGTACAATTCGTCTCCTTAGGTGCTGTTGATGATAAGATATAGTATTGCTGCCATTGTCGTTGTATTGGGGGTTCTATCGTATCTGTTGGTCTTTAATGTACTTCTTGGCAGCAGTGGCGGATCCCATGGTCAATGTCAATGTGTCGTTCGGTTGAGGTGAACAGAGAGTGACATATAATACTATCTGCGCATCATCCGACAGCCGTAATTCATTATAAGTATGAAAATACATTATCTATTACAACAGTATTGTGCATTGTAAGAGTATTTTTTCACTGCATCTTATGTTATGCAAAATGTATTTGTTATTTGCATAATTTGAATTCGTAAGCCTAACGGTATTATTAATGGCGGACATGGTCTTATGGAAAATAGTTGGCTCACAAATATTCGTAAGCCACAGTATCGGGTCTGGCCGTCGTTGAGAAGCGCTTCATCTCCACCGAAAAATGTGCCACAACCACAGCAAACCCCTGCAGCAAACTGCATCGAACACAATCCAACACAAGAGCAACTCTCCCCCTACAATACCTACCTAACAAAGAACAAAATACAAATCAAAATCAACCATGGCAAAGTCAATTCGATCCAAGGCAAAGAGGAAGAACCGGTCCGAGTTCCGTAATACCATCGGAACGGTGAGTCGCAGTTTTTGCCTTGGGTCATGTATAGAAGAAGTACACGGGCCGCCGCCTTTTTGAACTACAATAGCCCGAGATGTGCAATCTCGGTTCTCTTTTGCAAATAATAATAATAATATTCATCCGCCCTAATCTTTATTTATTTTATTCGTTGTACCCAACAACAGGATGCGGCAAACGCCAACATGGCAATAGTCCAAGCAAAACTCCAAGAATGCATAGGTAGCGGTCATTTAAATTCCTTCGATCGTCTATCCAATTTGTTCGCTGGCAATACCACCACCGCTGCTGCTGATGGCGAAGATGTCGAAATGAGCGGCACTGCCACCACAACAACAATCGCAATGAAGGATGCCTCCAAAATACCCTCCAAAAAATCCAAATCAATCAAACCATACTCCAATGCGATAATGGGAATGTACGGTGATAAAACGTCCAAAAAAATGGGGGAGAAGAAATATCGCAAGGAGCGCACTACCGATGGAAATGGTGCGAAGAAGCATCACAAGGAACGTAATACTGGTGGTAGGAGTAGAAGTAGGGGTATGGAGCGGAGGAGTGGGGGGAGGAGTAGTAGTAAGAAGAGGAGCGGAAAGAAGTTGGCTACTATTTAAAGAGAGAATGTTTATGGATGGGTTGGGTTAGGATGGGGGGGGGGGTGATGTCTTTTTTTTAGTTGGAATGTAGAGCGAGTGAGATGGGGGCAGAGACGGTCAAAACGAGAGAAGTATTATTTGGGAAATTTGTGTTCATTGTTTCTTTACAATAGAAAGAGACACGAAAATATGCGATTGTGCATGGGAAGATGACACACAGTTGAGATATTAGTAATTTTGTTTATTAGCTTTTAATAGAATTATTCAAGATATATTATTGTGAAATAGTATTCTGTTGAAATTAGTAAAAGGGTTACTGATAGTTTATATTTTACGGAAGTGCATGTTATGATTCCGGTAACAACTTATTTGGCTCCGCTGCACACCATCGGACTGATCACAGAAATATTTCACAATATAATTAATGTATGCAGCGAGATGAAGAGCATCATACATATTCATCACAGCATCGTGAAGAGAAAAAAGATTCATATCCATCTTCATGTCTGTCAATGGAATACATCTCTGAATAATATATATCCAGCTTGGCTCTTGAGTTGACTCGCCAGCATACATGAAAATAGAATATTTGCTCTGTACAATTTTATTGGTATCGAGTCTACTTTTGAGAAGCAAGACTCAAATATTCAGAAGCATATCCCGAGACTCCCCCTGTTTGGCACATGATCTAATGCTTGAATCACCATTTTTCACACTCAACAAGAGTGTCTACTGTCTACTCAGAACTGTCAGTGTTATAGGTCTTTGAGCTTCAATTGTGGTATTTCTTTCGTTGGCTGCTCAGAAGACATTCGAATTTAATGCGTTATTCTTTTTATGCGCGGTATCTACTTTTTGTTAACAAATCGTTTGTTGACAAAAAAGTGACACTGAACTTTGGGGGTTGAAGCGCGAAGGATTTAACTATCCATTGATTTTCGCTTGTTTGGCAAAGTAGAGCTCTCGTGTCGTAGGTCATCATTTTCCATCATCGTGAGTTGTTCATTATTTTGCCCCAAGTCTGATTTCTCAAGACATGCCATGATCTTGGAATCAACCTTGTAACTGAACAACTCTGGCATATGGCAGTTCCTAACTAGACGGTAAACGGCACCAATATTATCACTACATGCTTCACTATATGTCCCACTGCCAAATCCAAGATATCCATCTTTCTTATCCACGCAGACTTCAGTCTTGGTCACGAGCTCTAGGACTTTGGGCATCAACTTGACATTCATCTTTGCAAATGGATGCACACAATATTCTCCCTGGAAGTAAAAGGTTATGAGTTTGTGTCTCAGTATGTTCACCCTGGATGCCCCATACATAGACCGAGCATTGATATCCAGTGCCTTTCTTATGCTTGAATTTGATTGGAGAATTGAATCCGTATTAATACCCAACCACTTCATTTGAGTATTGCTTTGGCATAACAACTCGGGGCTGGTTGTGTTGCATACCAAGCTTTGAATGTTCGGTAAGGCGGCAATTACGGTTACATTATCGCGACCAACGGTGCCACTCCAAAGAAATAGATCCTCGAGCTTCGACTTGTTCGAGATGGAGTCTACTATCATTTTGGCAGAGTCGCCACTGTCACAATTCATCAACAATTTTTTAAGGTCGGTATCATCCCCCCTTTGTAAGAACTGAGATACGGCATCATAACCACGTGGTCCGATGACATTTTCAACCAGACTTAATTCGACGAGATGTTTGGCATTATCAGCCAAGAGTAAACTCTCCAAGCCTCCGTCTCCAATGGCATTATCTCGAACGTGTAGATATTCTATACGAACATGGTTGAGTGCTTCGGACAACAACCTCGCCCCCTCGGCATCCAAATTTGTACCACTGAGATTTAGGTAGGTCAACTTCAATCGTGATTTTAGAAAGAATAAGAAGGCAGTCATTCCATCTGATCCAAGAAGATCATTTTTCCCCAAATCAAGCTTTTCGAGTGGACAGTTGTCATAAGATCGTTGCTCTCCGAACAAGGCCTTGATGCTCCCCGCAGTCAATCCGCACTGCGATAGATCAACATACTTCAACGACATATTATGGCTCATAGAATCGCCCATTTTCAACCAATTTTCGTTCTCGAAATATCTGATGACTTCCTGCTTTGGTTCGTGTACAAACGTAACCAAATCCGGATTCTGGCCGCCTAAGCCACCATCGCCACCCTCTCTCTTTTTTGGGTTGCACCAATGGTCCCCCCACTCAAAAGTATTGAAGCCATGAGTCCATCCATCGCCCTCTTGGCAGCATCTTTCGTGATACCCACGCCACTCGTCGTCGGCGGCAGCGTCATCCTCCTCGTCGGACGAGGAGGACATGAACATGACAAATTCTATTTTTGATTGTTCGTCGTGGTTTGTCCTCGGTTTTGGCTCTTTTGGCTTTTGGATCTTGCTGGCTTCTGGTTTTTGTTGTGGGGATTTTGGAAGTCCACGTAGGAATAGTATGGTACATTCAATAGAAGCAGGGGGGGAGAAACTGGGCACCTTCAGGTTTCGTACGATAATATGTAGGTACCTACCTAGGGGTGCATCCTAGGATACCTTCTCAGGCTGTGACTTTGTTCCTGGTCAACAGACCCGACACCCGACATCCCGAAAAAAGCGCGAGTTTAGCGCGGTCTTCTCTGTTCGTGATTTGGGGGCCGACTTTGTTCGGGTCACCTACCAGAGCAACAGGAATCCCCGCGGGAGATGAAAATCCTGTTCGTCCCGGCCAATTATGGCGAACAGGATGCTCTGTTCGAC
>JALLAU010000012.1:0-35837 GCA_036939495.1 Thalassiosira hispida | reverse complement strand
TGTCATATTGGCTTCCCGCCAATATATTGTATGTACACAAGCAGGTCCATGTGACAGATTTCTCAGCCATTTCCCATTTCTCGTCGGACGCCGCGTGCTCATCCGCCTTAGCCTGATCTCCCCTTGCACAGTCCCTCTTCCGCTACCATGGTGAACCCTCCTAACAGCAGTGATGATTTCTACGCCCGAGCCTTGGCATCCTTCAACCATCAAATGACGGTTGCAAACGACGCCGACGCGCCGAGCACGACTGATGCCGCCATCGACATTGAATCATATGCCAAATCACTTGTGGAAGATGACCTACCCAAAATAGACTCGGCCGTCAAAAGTTATCTGAGTTTAGTCGCCGCACGGTCCGCGTCGAGTTCCGGCAGGAGCATTGACGTCCTTCCTTCCTCTACTAACGTTACGTCGACTACTGTGCAGTGTACGTTTGCGGCCTCTGCCAAAAAAACTCCCATCGATGCCAATCGATGCGCGTTGGTTTGTGCTAGGACGTTGTTGTCTGCTATCAATTCAACAATTATTCCGTCGGACTCTGCTACTGTTGAAGGAGGATCTATAATCACGGCAGAAAATGACGGAGGATCTGAAGAGGAGAAAGTGAAAAAAATTGCCACGGAAATTCTTTGGAATAAGCTGGTCCAATCATCAGTGAGCAGTACTGGAGATAAAGCGAAACAATCGAAGCCGAGCAAGGTTCTAGGAAGATCATCTCTACTTGTTGCATATCCATACATCCAAGAACGGTTTCGGCGTGGCATTCAGTTGGTGGATGATAGCGATGAGAATGGAAAGGATGCGACAACATCTCAGGATGAGAGTTGGGAAATATTACAAAACGGTGTGATCGTTGCTAGTTCGCAACCTTACAAATCACCCACTGCCATCAATGACACAACAAAGACAATTGATTCTCAAACCAATCCGCTTCACTCGCTGTCCAACGAGGTATTGCCACCAGCAAACCCACCCAAAGGAATTGATCTTGATCAATTTGAGGCATTCTACGTGGAATTTGGAAATTTGTTGTCTCGTGCTTGTATCAATGATGGTGAAAAGGAACATCTGCAGTCTTCGGCGTCTCCATTGGAAGACAATGACAGTGCCCTAGTATGGTCGAGCGATAAGGGCATGTCAGAATTACAATCAAGGAGGAAGAGTCGTGCACAACGAGCATCAGAGGCCTTGGCTTCCGTGGATGGCGCCAAGAAGGAGTTGGCGGATGCTTTGGGATCTTGACTGCGGGATGGTTGAGGGTAGATACCCACCCCTGTAGAGTTTTTTCTTGCCGTTCATTTTCTAATGAATAAGACAAAACAAACAACAACAACATACCCCAGCATTTGCAACTTAGGAACTCTTACATTGTGTCTATTGTAGCTCCCTTACCAATTTACCTGGCATGTCACTCTGAGAGGACTTCAACTCAAGCTCTTGTCCTCGACGAAAGATCTCGAACGGAAAAGTCATGAAGTCATTAGTGGTATCATCTTTGCATTATTTTCGCGTCTGTTGAGAGAATTGATGGCTATTGATGGCCAATGGTCGGTCATTGGCAGCATAGGTAGTTTGCGCTCGAGGGGCGGGGGCGGGAAGCGACGCCTCTTGAGGTTTCGAAAAAGTGCGGGAGCGTGCCACTTGACATACCAGATTTATTTTGTGATATTAGTAAACGGAGGAACAGGTGTAATGTTATAATACCGATATCTCTAACTGGGACAAAGTGAATCACATCTCATGGACTTCCAGAATCCTCTCGGCGATGATGATGGCCGCAACAGCAACAGGGGCACCAACACAGTTCGGTACTCTTATCCACCCCACACTTGACGAATAGGACATCTATTAATTAATACATCATCATAAAAAATGATCACACTCCGGGGAAAGCTCACCCGGACGCTCGTGGAGCGCAAGCCTCCTGAACCAAAGATAACACGGTCGACGTCGGTGACCGCGCCTCCCGGAGCAGGAGCAGTAGCTCCAGCGGGATTATCCGTCACTGCCAATAACACTACGGCTCTTCCTCCCGTCGCTGCTGGTGCTGCATCCACAGTTGAAGCTACAGTGACTGCCGCCGCCGCTACTGATGATGATACAGCTGCTGCTGTAGCTGCTGGGGATTTGCCCACAACTGGCGTCGCCGACGCTGATGGCATTCCACAGACGATGGCTGCAAATAATGGCGCAGAGGGCGCCCCATCAGCTGCAATCACCGCAACAACATTGGCGACTGCTGCGACAACAACAACAACAGCGGCAGCAGAGGCAACAGCTACAGCACAAGCTGTTGATTCACCTAGTCTGGTCGAGGAATGGACATGGAAGGGGGTATGGGCGTTTGGCGATTTGCCCGACGAGGAAGAGGAAAAGAAGGAAGGAGAGATGATGACGATGATGGCAGATAAGGATACTACTATGGATGAAACACGGACGGGAGAGAAGGCTGATCCGCAGAAGCCCTCTTCGGCTGTGGCAACTGGCGATACTGATGTTGTTGCAGCGAATCAAAAGTCAGAGAAGCTGGGGGGGGACGGCAGTCCTCCTCCTGCTGACAAACCCGCACCCAAAAAGCCAGGACGGAAGAAGAAGAACGAAAAGAATGATACAGCAAATAATGCAGCGAAGCCACGTCCGTTTACGTACCGTTGGATCAAGGCAGTTGATGCGGATAGCGTAATTGTACCCTCTTCGTTGACCATCATGACTAGGTAGGTCGATGAGGAGGAGAGAAAGTCTGCCGAGAGCGGCGGGGAGAAAGTTGCCGCTGAAGGATGTGCGCCAGGGGTGGATGCTACGAAGAGCAGTACTTCTACATCATTTGTTGTTGAGGGGGGAGCTCCAGCAAGAAGTGCAGGTGGTGATATTTTAGCCAGTGCTGAAGGAGCTGCGAAGGAAGTCGAAAAGTGGAGCGAGCAGCAGCAGCCGAAGGAAAGTACTGAAATGATAGTAGAGGGCGCTGCGGCTGGGGATGCAGTGATGGCCGAGGCTCTAGAAGCCATTATTGATTGGGGGGATGACAGTGGAGATACAGGAGTGAAAGATGATGCCGGGGGAGATTCAAAGCCTAGCGCTGAAGCTGGTGACGAAAACAAGACTGATGCTTTAAGTCAACCAACTGCTGTCGACGCTGCCTTGAATCAACCAACCGCAATGACAACAGCAACAGATGCTCTTCCAACCGCATCAAATTTTACAACAATCAAAGTCCAAGTACCAAACTCAAACGCGGTTGCCAACTCCAAAAGAGCATAAAATGATAACCTACGGCGAAACACCCTTCACCGACGCCTCCTCCGCCGACCCCAACGCCACATGCCCCAATTCCGGTAAATGGGAAGGACACTTCGAAAATGTCGTGGCCAACCCCGGCCGACCCGCGGGCCGTCCCAGCGCCTCCCAAAAGAAGCGCAAGCGACAAAAGGACAATCGGATACGCGAAATGTTTTATCTCTTCTTCAATGCCACCCCTCCGAATGGGGCGAGGGAAGTGTTTGTGGATAGCGATTCAACGATTGCGGCGAATAATTTATTGGATGATCGGAGCTCTACCAGCGTGGATGACACAAAGAAGGAGGACGATGCGGGCAGTGTAGTAGCTGCAGTCGAGAGCAAAGATGAGGCAGAGGGGGATGGGGAACCGGAACTTCCTCTCCTCCCAAAAGGCCGCATTCACGTTCGCGGCTACGGCACCAACCGCTTCGGCACCTTCGAAATCGTGGGCTCCTTAAACCCCAATACGGGAACGTTGCAATGTCAGTGAATGTACGTCCCGGTACCCACTGCTGTGGAAATTTCCAAGGCCACTGGCCAAAATAATCGACGCACTAATTCAGGTAGGTTTTTGTCAGGGTTGGATTTGACTATACCGGGGGAAGACGAGGAAAAGACGCGACGGAGCGTGGGGAGGAAGCGAAAGAGTACGTGGAAGAAGCGCGATATGGATTCGAGCTTTGAGGCGTATGAAGTTGGAGTGGATGGGAATCCCATTTTGGCGCCGGGCGGTGTCGCTGCGGCAGGAGTGCCAGGGGGGGCGGGGAGCGGGACTATCGACATTGCCAGTATAGTCAAGAAGCGTTCACGGTTATCGTTTGAGAGTACTGTTAGCATTAAGACGCCTGCCAGTGCTGGCCCGGGCATTTTGAAACCGCCGCCGCAGTGTCGCGAGGCAAGTACGGACAGTTTGGGTATTCTACACCCTCCATCAGCTGCCGCGGGCACTACGAGTATCTTTGCCAGCGGAGCAACTAAACCCCCGCCATCTGCACTCAAACGATCGCCATCGTCGTTGGGAGGAGGGAGCGGCAAGAAGAGCAAGAAGAAGAAGAGTGCCAAGATAAGTGGAGGAGCAGGAGCTCCTACCGCCACTTCTGCTGCTGCTTCGCGTCCCATGCCAATTGTAACTGTCCCTCCGCCAGTGAGCATCATACCCACTCTCCCCAAAGCGGGTGATCCATTCTTGGCACGGTGGAAGGCTGCCCATTATTTGTACTACCAACGCGTGGAACAGGAGCCCGAGGGCGATGGACATCAAGCCTCTTGGGCAAATAATGCCGCTGGAAAAACCGATGGTACGGGCAGCGACAAGGAAACCGCCGTTCCAAACCCCGCACTAGTCAAAATCAATTATGTAATCTACGAAGGCGAAATGCACGACGGAGTACGCGAAGGACGGGGCATTTGTCTGTACAACAACAACACACTCTACGAAGGGCAATGGAAACGCAACAAGGAACACGGCCATGGCAAACTGATGACTGCTGATCGCAAACGAGTAATCTACGAAGGAACATGGGAGAAGGGAAAAATGCACGGCCAAGGCGCTTACTATTATTACGTAGGAAGTGGAAAAAACGTCAAGGAAAACGGACGATACATTGGCTCCTTCCGCCAAAATCTCCGCAACGGCCAAGGCCTCTACACCCTCCCCGACGGCTCACTCTACGATGGTGAATTCCGCGACAATATCCAAAACGGCTACGGTATATTCCGCTGGCCAGACAATTCCATCTACGAGGGAGCATGGAAGGATGGGAAACGACACGGTTCGCAGGGGATACTTGTTGGGAGCGATGGGTTCAAGTATGAGGGGGCTTGGGTGAATAATAGTATGGAGGGGAGGGGGGTGGCGACTTATCCGAAGGGGCAGGTTTATGATGGGACGTGGGTGAATGGGAAGAGGGAGGGGAGGGGTACTATTCGGTTTACTAATGGGGCTGTTTGTGAGTCTGTACCAATAGTGCTTCTTTGTTGTTTCACTATGACTTGCTGGCATTCAGTCTAACTTGACTGTTGTGCTGCGTCTTCATATATTGCTTTCATTCCAGATGAGGGTCGGTTCAAGGATGACTACATGGAAGGCCAAGGAACGATGAAGATGAATCGCAATGTCATCATCCCGAAAATTACAGCGGACGAAGATAAGGAGGGCGACAATACCAAGGAGGCAGCATCACCAGCGGAGGGCAAGGAGGCAACCAAGCATGATTGGATGATACCTCTTCAGTTTCAGAGTGACATTGGTCATATCCATCAGAAGGCTGGCTTTACGCAGATTGGACTGTAGAAAGTCGACTTCTGGCATCTGCAATCATTGATGCCCCCCAACTTATTATTGTTACTAAGAACTTTATGATACAGATGTACTTTCTAATTTCTGTCTTTCGAGTATTGTTTTTGGGCACTGATTGTGATAGAAACGGCAAGATTATAGAGGGCTGGAACTCTGATAACACATCCAGTTATCACTAAGAACTAAGACCTTTTATGACACAGATTACTTTCTAATTTATGCCTTCTAATTCATCTCATCTAAAGTTCTGTAAGCTTCGTCAATGTCCCTCTCCAGATCTACCCATTTGCTTTCCCCTCAGGCACCCCCTGAGCTTTCAGCGCCTGTTCTGCAGTTTCCGACTCTCATTGTTTTAGGCATTTCTTGCAATAAAGGCTGCAAGATGAGCACACCAACCCCCCCATGTTTTGTCTGCATAATGTCACATAAGTTATGTACTCTGTACTCTTATCAGGAATCTCTCATCAATCAAACATATCTACCAACTAGCACTCTTCGCAATAGCCTTATACTCCTCCTCAATTCCCGTCCCGGGCTTCCTACCCACCCTTTCCAATCTATAATCCTCAATCTTCTGATCAGCCTGCTCCAACAATTTTTCAATCTTTTGCGCCCTATTCTCACGCGTACGTTCACGCTTGTGCCCTTTCGGGGGTCGAATGTTGTGTATCCCACCCTTATTGCTCCCCATTAATATTTCATCAATCGCAGAAGCCATATCATCTTCGGTATTGGCACTTGCCAACAAGTTGGCGTTGTTGTACTTGAACCTGTTCCTATTGGGTTGCGGTGTATCCCATAGTGGATCCCAACCGACGCCAGTTTCCGAATCGAATTTACCGTATGTGCCGGTGCGAATTGCCGCCTTTTTCAAGTCCGCGGCGACGCGCCTCGAGATCATGGGTTTACGCCATTTCTCGTTTTTCAGATGGGGTCGGAGGGCCTCGATCCCGTGCTTGCAGAGGTATCTCACTGCTGCTCTCATGATTTTTATTATTTGTTGATGCCAATCGGAAATATAATGACAAATAATAGGTGTTCTGAATGCTCGAAATTTGCTTGATGCTTCTGCCAGATAATCGCGAGGTTACTCGGCAATGCCTTCAATGAAATGAACAGATGAAATCCTTTTTCTGCCGTCGTTGGTGCCCACCAAGCAGCAAGCGAGTCAAATATTGGTAGTTGCGGTAGGTTGCGGTGTATTGTGCGGTGGTCAGTTCGAGGGGTTTCCTCCTTCAGTGCAAAATAAGGAGGAAATGCACCTGAATGCACCAATATTGGGGAACTCTTGAGAAACCCATAGGTAGATACGTAGGTAGGTAGATATCTAGGTAATTCAGACTTCAGACGCTGATGCTTATTTCAGGCAAATACGTAGAAATACGTGTATGAGGGGAAAGACAGACGACAGACGAAGGAGTTGCTCAATGTTCTTTTGTTGAGAGGAAGGAGGAAGGCGAGGTCAATAGATATCGTCATGTCTGTAAGTCAAGTCAAGCCATCTCCCAAGATCCAAAGGAAGCTGATCAGCTGGTAAAGATAGACCGAAACAATAAGCCTGATATGAGCCTTAATGTAGAAGATGATCAAATAATGGTGTTTTGTTTAGCATAATGTGAATAGTATGTGAATCATTTCCCTTTATTACACTTATTAGCTTGTATTAGCTGGAAACTGCTGCATTGCAGATATCTATGAACACATGTCATTTACGACATCTGCATTTCAATCTCCCTTCTTACTCTTTTTATCTTTACCATCTCCACCACCGCCACTCAAGACCTTCATCACCTGATTTGCAATTAGTAATCCCCAATATGCCTGCAGGATTGCAAATGAGGAAATCAAAATAGCAAGGAAGTATCCCGTCCACATCGGCACACCCTCTGGTGGATTTTCATATGCCTCAATCAAATCTGGAATTGCCTGTGCAAACGAGACATACGGGAAATAAATCCCTCGTAATGCCAAAAACGCCAAAGCAAAGAGTAGTCGCGCCAACTCGTTCATACTGTTCAACATATTTTGCAGTGATACCAATTTCTCATTCGAGTGTTTTGCATTCATCCATTTGTGGTAATGTTTATACTTTGGATGAAAAATGTCCACATAGGCCAGGAAGATGGAGCTCAATTCAATAACACCAAAGTAATATGATGCATAGTAATAGCCTATCATATTACCATGTTTGCAAAACAGTCCACTCATCACGGATGCAACCATGAACATGCCCACGTGATGTCCCCACATAACTGGATCTCGCAATGGCGGAGAAATGAATCCCATGGGTATATCCCATAGTAATATGGCACCACTCCCTATCGCCAGTGGAATATCTTCGGGGTTGGAGTATCCAAATATTCGTGAAGTGGCCGTTGCTCCTTCAATATCTTTGTTAGGGTCGAAGAACCAGTCTTTCCAGCCGACGTAAGTCAGAATAACCATGAGAGGGAACGCAACCACCTGATGGGCGCTGAACGCCGTCAAATGCGTCCATGGACCTTGGGGGAGGATTTTCACGCGTTTGTTGAATAACAAAGTAAATGTGACTTGGGCGGCCATGCATGTTACGCCGATCCGAATGGCGAGGGGGGTTAGAGGAAGGTAATCATAGAGATTTTCCATGGTAGAAAAGAGTCAATAAAAAATCTAAGTCAAGGAAGAGTGTCACCATTTTTGGCGGGAAGACATCTGAAACGCGTTATTCCTGCTTTGTATGTAGGTAGGTAGGTATCGTACGTTACCTAGATAGGTATGGTACGTATGTACTACCCCAGGTACCCTTTACGGAACCAAGAAGTGTTCACAGTTACTGTTCTTGCATAGATACAGAGTGTCTTGCTACGATATTGAATCCCATCCGCGGGAGTATCTTCGGCGGTCTTTCATTGCCGCCCATGATATGTTCAATCTCTTCTCATAAAATATTCAAACCAAGAAAACAGACAACAACCAAACAACCACATTAACAATGAATACAATCACTAAAGCAATCTTCCTCGCCCTTCTCGCATCTGCCTCAGCCGACTCAGCCTATGATGACTCTTCAATCTCTACTTCAAACTATGTACATGACTTCGATACAATCGATGCCAACTTTGATGAAATGGATGAGTTTATCGAAACGGAAAATAGCCGCTGTGTTGGCAACCCACGCCCAGGCGGCATCCGAAGATCTGGAGGATCTAATAATGGAAACGGACCAAATTTTCGATTCAATCTATTGAATGATGGGAATGAACAGTGTACTGACCGTGGTGGTCGAACTTACAGTTTTGGTACATTCAATAACATCAGGAGCTTTGAAGATTGTGCTGACAAGTGTGTTCAGGATAGTCCAATTGATCTTATTAACGACGGCGTCTTCCGTGGCTTCGACTTTAACTGTCGCCACAATCAATGCAACTGCCTCTTTGATGCAAGAGAGTTCAATATAATTCCACAAAGGGATCTGGTACGTAGTGTATTTAGGACTACTAATCAACGTGGGCGCGGAAATGACGGGATTGACCGCAACCGCGGCAGGAGTGCAAATGACATCTATTGTGGTACTCTTGTCGGCTTCAACATGGAAGATGCTGAACTTGAAACTAGCCGTGCTCTTAGGGGCAGCACCAACTGATCGAATCTGATCAACAAGAGCGCCTGCAAAGCTGACGATTCGCCGATAATACCAAAGGCCAGTCACCATGCCCTTGACCTCTAAAAATAGTTATGCATTGAGTGGGGAGAATGATCCAAAGTGACCTCGTCCTGAAAACTCGGCATCAAGTACAACCGCCCCCTTGAGGAGGATATACTACTTGTATCATTATAACTCTTGTTTAGGTTAAACGGAACATATTATTTTAACTTCAATTGCACATGTAATGCATTGTTGGCCCTAAGATCGACATAAATCTCCACCCTTTCCGCATAATATGATACTGAACACGACCAAAACTAACTAATCTCTGTGCTTCAGTTGCACGGCCGCACTTGCCAACTTCTCAATAAGCATGGCAATCTCCACCTGTTTCTGAGCACACTCCTGCGGATCGGCATCGGCACTTTCCTTCATCGCCTCGAGCTCGTACTTGGCATCGTCCAATCTTACAAGGATGACACCCAGGGCGCTACTGGCGACGGATCGGACTTGGGTCATGTCATCAGAGAGAACGGATGTTTCGTCGTAGCCGCCGAGGTGAGCATTGCCCTGGTGATCGCCTCGTATTTCCAACGGAGGACCATTGTGTTGCTCTTTGATGTCATACTGTGTGTTTCCACGGTGATGTATAGGCTCTTTCTGCACATGGGACTCTAACAACTGACCACCTGCGGCTTCCTCTTCAACTTGTACATCATTTCTTTCATCTTTCTCTTTGTTCGGATTGCTGAATCCTCTTCCAATCAACCTCACTGGTCCCGTCGATTCATGAGGATCCCGGAAGAATGTGTACGCCGCTGCCAACGCCGACGAGCACCCTCGATTGATACATCCAATCTCTTGCGAGTTGGGTGGGGACATTAGTACTCCGTGGCAGTGATGGCAGAGTCCCGCGTCAGGCAGCGTCCAGCCCATAATCAGACGCTTGCCAGCCTCGTCTGTGTTGTCATCTCCATAAATAGCCACGGGTTCATTGACGGCTTGTGTGAGAGTATCTTCGTCATAAGAAGGCTCTTCATTCATGTATGAGTCTTCAACATCATCATTATCATCATCAAGATGGTTGCTGAGAGGATTATTCTCGGGTAACCGACCACAAAGGATACATAGATCCTCATCAGCATCGTCATCCTCTGCCACCAATGGCATTAAGCATTGCGCACACAGCGATTCTCGTAACACCCACCCCATGGACAGCAACTGACTTATCTCCTGCGAGACCAACGCACGTTCCTCTGCAACTACCTCGTCCGGCTTGTAATTCTCGTATGAGCCATCGCACCCATTGCCCGATCCGCCACAGACCACGCAGGAATTAGGTCCGCCTTCAATATTCGTCAATGGCATTTCATTGCAGTTATACCCGCAACAATTCTCGCTCGACATGGTCCATCCCTGTTTCAATCGTTCGGACAATAGCGCACGCCCATTGCCGGCCAGCTCTTCCCAGTCCGGCCTGGCCTCCCGTTCGGCCTTTTCGGCCAATTCTGCGGCCAGGGCCTGCCATTCTGTCTCACGTTCGTAAGCCTCATCCTCGCCGTTGCCGGATCCGCCGCATACGACGCAATAGTCCAAATCGACGTGCTCTCCATCCAAACGTGTGAGCAATGGAGTTCCATTGCAATTTCCACCTGCACAGTTGGTCGAGGACAGTATCCATCCTTCATTTAGACGTTTCGAAAGGATGGTACGTCCATTGACTAGTAGCTCTTCCCAATTGATGGGATTGTGCGGCATGCCATACCCCAGATGATCACCAGCACTCGAGGCAGTGTGATCGGTCATGGATTCGGTACAATGACTACCCGCCTCGCTGACATTACATCCTCCACCTGATCCTGCTCCTGATGCTCTTCCTGGTATCTTTGATCCCTCGCCACTAATACTTTTATCTCGATCCGTCTTCGACTTTGACGGTCCGCTGTTCATGATCCGACGTTGCATCACGTACTGCTTCGCCTCGGCAATGTCCGGCTGCACCGTCCTGCGCGTCCTACTACTATACTGCTGAGGAGCTTCCGATCTTGCCTGGGCAATAATCGCCGAGATGGGATCTACTGGCGGTTGACGCTGAACACTTCTTTGATTGTTTGCACGATCATTAGGCAGCTGGCCATCGATGGTACAATTATGATACTTGGAAATCTTCTTTATCAGCTTGGGACAGACCACGCACTCCTTCATATCACGGATTTTCATCAATGGCATTTCGCACTCGGGACATATCTCATCCAACAATGTGTAGCCCCGTGAGATACGGCTCGCCATGGAGTGGGTGGCAACCTTGTGACGGTACTCGTAGTCGAATTCCATAGGACGAGTGGGCTTGGGCTGGAGATGCCGGGGTAAGGTGTCGTGGGCGCTGAATACCTCGCTTGCTTGACTCTGATGTCCTAGTAAGGATGGGGACCAATGCTGTGGAGCAGGCTTTCCTCCATCTCCATTTCGATGTTCCAGCGCCATCACCTCGGCATCGTCCACTGCCACCAATAAACTACCACGCAACCATTCCATATTATCCGAGCTTCCTCCTCCTCCCTGCTCATTATTCCCATTGTCGTATTCCTCAAACAAACGTTCCAACTCTTCCGCCGATGTGATGACGTGGACCCTGCAATCTGGACAGTAGGAGATGCCCTCGGCAATCTGCTCGTGCTCAAGCCCGTGTCGTTCATCGCGCGTTGCGGCATCGAACGATAGTGCCTGCAGTAGCATGTTGGCAGAGTGGGCGGATTCGAGATTCGACTCCAGAAAGTTGATGCTGCTCCTCGTCTTTTTAGCTTGGCCCTTACTTGGAGGTTTTAGGATCAATGTCGAGCTGCAAGAGGGACATACGTGATTGTGCGGACAGGGTTGAAAGCCGGCGGGTAGGAGGTGATGAACGACGTTGTTGTTACGCATCGTTCGGATCATGGCCATGCCGGGTTCATCGTCGGCCAAGTTGTTTGCAGCAGCGGCCATTTCCGATGTGGCGCTAATTATTGGTGGCTCCATCTCCATGGGGCGAACGATATGGCTAAGGAGTAAGGAGTTGAAAAGGTGAAGAGAGGAAGTTCACAAAAGACTAGACACTATTGTTTCTAGGGCAATAAGGTGACCAGATTGAGTTCATCTAGGCTCTAGCATGTGAGATTTTTTGTGCCCTCCTCTCTCGGTGGACCAAAACTTCTCAGAGTTTAAGCAGGGTCTGTAGAGAGGAAAGCCGACCTTGAGCCGACGACGCGATCCCGTCGTCGTTTCGTGTTGGAAGGAAGTTCGATTCAAAAGCATGAGCCCCATTTTCAGACACACGTCTGACTTTTTTCGTAGCACCCAGGAGATAGAACTGCCTCTTCCCGCCAAAAATCTAATAGGCCCAAACCATGACACTTGTATATCTACAATAGCTCTTTCTAGCTTGAAGCTTGACCAGCTTCGACTTGATCTGCCTCTGCCTCTGTTGTGAATATATAACTGCTAGCTTTGAACAACAGGGCGGCGGCGCTGAGTAGAGGACCACCAGCCCTGCCTCGTCAATGAACCTCGCTCCTGCGGTTGCTATTCGTCGGCCAACCCTGAACAGTTGATAGTTGATACTTCGCCTCATATCGGCTGCATGCAGTCAGTAGATTCAGATAGCTCTTCGTCTCCAGATTCAGATCCACATAAGATAGATACCTCCACAACTGCAAAAATAACTATAATATAACAATGTCAGCACAAGTGGCAACAGGTGGCACATCCTCCATCTCCTCCAGGGGATCCCGCTCCTCCCGAGGATCATCCTCTCGCGCCTCCAGCACCGTAGGCTCCGGAACCTACGAGGGAACATTCGAAGGATCCAATTCCCTCACATCCTCCATTCAAATGCGCGAAGAAAATTCCACGCTCGGTTCGCTCGGAGGGAGCAGTCGTTCTGGACTCCAGTCCGCTGGAGTGGATGGGGATGGTGGTACCAATAATTCAGCCACGAGCTCCATGAATATGCGTGGTGAAAATTCGACTTGTTCGTCATCCTTTGCGAATGAATTATCACTTCCCAGTTCATTTGCTAGTAGTACTAATGGCAGTAGTGCTTCTCGGGGTGGGGCGGGTACGACTGCCGTGATTAGTGATATTCATGATAATGATAGCGATTCGTTGGTGACGCGTCAGCTACCATCATCTCAAGATGGGGATAGTGGTAGGCTGGAGGTGTACGACAATGGTCAAGGTCAGGTATCACTGACCGGGGGAGGTGATACCACAGTCACCTCCGCCGAAGGCAGTGAGGCCAACAGCGAAGATCAATTGGCACTACGAATATCCAAAGAAACAAAACCAATGATGCATCTCCTCCGTCTCCTCAAGGACATTGATGATCGTAACGGGAACGAACACGCTGATCCGAAGAGTAAGGCGGTGGCATCATTGATTAGTGATTTTGAACAGGAGGTTAGTTTGATTGAACATCGGATGAAGGATGAGAATTTGATAATGAATGGGGAGCATCCTCCGTTGCCGCCGAATTGGATTGCGTTGGAGGATCCGGATAGTGGGGATGTTTATTTTGCTAATGAGGCTACTGGTAAGTTTTTGTTGTGTGGTATGTTGGATTATTGGGATATGCGTTTGTGTGTGCTTGACTGCAATGTGCACATCAAGGTTTTTTTAGCAATGGGGCTATGTTTTTTTTTGCTCACTGATTCATACATGTTTCTTTTGCAATGGTCAACTCTCGGACTCCATTTTTGGCATCCAATTCTACGATGTACAGGCGAAACACAATGGGAGCGTCCAGGCCTAATAAGTGAACTGAAGGAAAGGCTCCAAGAAATGAATTCAAGCGCCATGAGCCACGACAGTTTGATGAAACCTAGCAATATGCGTACCAATAACTTCGATAATAATAACGATGGGGGCAGTATGCAGGGAAGTAATAGGAGCAATGATTTTAGAAACAATAGCAATAGGAGTAACAACTATGAGCAACAGCAGCATCAGCTGCAGGGTAGCAACATGAGTAACAACTACGAACAACGGGGAGGAGGAGGAGGAGCAGGCATGAACAGCAGCAATGCGAGCAACAATTTTGATGGCAGCCAGGGCAACATGAGCAATACCTACAATACTAGCAACACGAGTAACAATCACCACAAACAGCAACAGCAGCAGCAAGACAAGAACAACATGAGAAGCAGCAACTTAAGCAACAATTTTGAAAACTTTGAGGGGAGTCATAGCAACATGACCAACACGCTCGAATCAAGCCTCACGGACAGTCACAAAAGTGGTGCGTTTAACAATGACCTTCCGCCAGATTGGATAGCGCTCGAGGATCCGGATAGTGGGGAGACGTATTATGCCAATGAGGTTTCAGGTGAATCGACGTGGGATAAACCACCCATGCCTCAGTCGTTATTGCCGCAAGAGACGCAGCAGAGCGTAGGAAGTGGTAGTGCGGTGAATGATGATGATGAGGGTGACGATGATGATGATCTGCCACCCGACTGGATTGCACTTGAAGATGCAGACAGCGGTGATACATATTATTTGAATCAGGTCACCATGGCCACTACCTGGGACAGACCCGGTACTAAGGGAAATAACGCTAGCGTGAATAAGGCGGACGTGGGAGAAAATGATGAAAGCAGTAGTCATCTACAGCAATCCGAGAATGACATCGCGAGCAATCAGGGAGACTTGCCACCGGGGTGGGAATCTATACTGGACCCGTCCAGTGGGGATCATTACTACGCTCATGAAAGTGGTGAGACGCAGTGGGAACGTCCAGAGTTTACTGAGTCTGCTCTACTACTACTTTCGGAAGGGGAGGATGATGATACTACTTCCAATCAGCAACACCAGCAACAGGGTCCTTCTTTGGGGAATAATACAGATGGCGATACCCATGATGTGTCTACGCATGATGACGATGATGATGATATGCTGCCACATGGATGGTTTGAAGCCATTGACGAGGATAGTGGTGACAAGTACTATTGTAATGAAGTGACCGGTGAGTTGTGATAGAGAATGAGCATATGTTGCTCTTGTTAATTACTCAAGTACCACGGGTTGTTTTTTACTCACTGGTTTTTCTTTTTGATGACCTACACAAGGCGAGACAAGTTGGGATTTTCCTACCGAATCAGAAATAGAGAATAACCCAAATCAAGCTCCAGCAATAGGCGGTGAAGAAGAAGAAAATGATATAGACGACGTCAACGACAACGAAGATGATGATCTTCCTCCTGGATGGTTCGCCGTACCCGATCCCTCCAGCGGTGATCTATACTATTGCAATGAAGAGACTGGCGAAACCACGTGGGATCTTCCAACAATCTCTGGTGGTGGAGGGACGAATAGTAAGGATGCAAAAAAGAATAATACTGAGCAACATCTCATGTCACGTTTGTCAATCAATGATAATACAGGTACGTTTATATAATAATATGTCTCTTCTCCCTGCGTCTCTCCTGTTTTGCATGTTTTAGGATGATGTCTGTTATGGGCTGAACCTTTGTTTGGTTCTTTTTTCTTCTTCCAGTGTACGAGGATGACAGTGTGACTTCATCTCAATACTAGCATGATTGCATGTTAGGTTATTTTTTTCATGTGTGGGCTTTGTAAGACTATATAGTGATGGTGTCTGGTTACACACAAATGCTCCACAAACCACAAAAATGTGGCATGATTGGCCACCCTAAATACATCAGTACAAAATTGGTAGACCTTAAAATTGCACCTTGTTTCTTGCCAGTCTGGGGGAGGGGTAACTATGAAATAGACGTGAAAAGCTGGTGAAAAGTAGTATCATGGCTCCAAGTTATGCACCACGTGGCATGTGAAGAATCATCTGTACAGAGTGTTTTTCAACCCGTAAACAGCTGGAAACCTAAGTTGGGTACCCTTTAAGAGTTTTAGGGACATTTGTTGTTGCACTGTTGGCATGGAATGATTTCATCCATCCTGGTATTGCAGTTGTATCGCTACAAGACATTTGCAAGTATCTCCCTTCGTCTAATTTCATCAATTTTCACATGAATACTATTTTTTGTTTAGACAAAATGTAATAATAGATATGAAGTATCAAATCTACATTGGAGGAGAGTAAGTATGGTAACACCTTTCTTTGTGATACTGAATCAAGGATCTTTTGGATCAATCTCTACCGCTGTCTCCATTTACTCGGACAACAGTAATATCTGCGTTCCAGATGCTTGTTGTGGCATCAAACTTGACACGATTATTGTGGAAATGAAAATAGTAGATAGCTGGTATGTATGATGAAGCAATGATAATAAAACTGATGCTTTGTTTCTGGTTCTAATTACGGCACTGCTTGCCCCTCCATCCACACTAATTTGTTTTGTAAATCTACCCTTTCAATTCCCCATCTCCCACATCATAAATTCATATTGATGTGAAAAATACACGAGCCCTCACCCATAGTATCAAAAAACTAAACTCTAAACGCCCTAAAGCTGCCCCTTTCCACGAATAATCTCCCTCACCATGAAATGCTTATGCCTGCTAATCCTCTGACACGGGACAATCATCACCAAATCCCCCACATTACAAACCTCATGCTCATCATGAGCCATGAATTTTCTGGTGAATGTCCACCTCTTCCTGTACTTGGGAATCATTTTGTACCGATCCACTGCCACATTGACAGTTTTATTCATCTTGTCGGAAACTACCTTCCCCACGAGTGCACCGCGGGGATTTCGACGGGGAGGATTGTGAACGAGGCCCCATCCTGGTATGGTGGACATGTCGGCGAGTTGACTGTTGGACATGTCTTTGAAGTTTGAGCCGGTAACTGGTCCACCATCATCGTTGGTGGTAGCTTGATTCATGCTGGAGAAGGTCCGGGAAATGCCAAGTTGAATCGCCGGTAGTTGCATTAATTGGACAGCAGGGGCGAATTGTGATGGGGTGGCGGCGATGTGCAACACGGCCACGGGAGCCGCCCTACTATTAGCCGAAACAAACCGTGGCATCACAGCTCGTTGCGCGAGCTTCAGCGTATTAAGCTGTCGACTGATGAGAGAGAGTGACATTGTCTATTGAACGGCGGCGATGGGGAGGATGGAGATGGAGACAAGGAGCTCTGTTTTGGTCAAGGTCAAGGTTAGGGTGGGGCCGGCGGGGAGGTTGGAGCTGTCCGTTGTTGGAGCACGCAGTTGGAGGATAATGGGGGAATAAAGGGGGGAGAGGGATAAAGGGGGAGTTAGATTTGTCCCAGTGGCGTATCCATAACAAAAATATACATAGGCGGGAGCCCGCCCGCTCCCCGCTTTTCATCAGCTACCTCTTTTCCCATTTTTTTTCAGGCAACTTCATTCAGGAGCTTTCAGGAGTTTCACCGTAAACCATCAACATCAATGTCGCCAAGTTACATGAACATAGCCACCCTCCTTGTCTTCATCATCTCCATCAGGTCAAACATTGGTGCAAATGCCTTTGTGACATCACAAACATTCGTGCCGTCAGTCGCGGTTCGCCTCGCCCCGTCATCGGTGCAGCAATCAAGCTCTAATAATCATTATAATAATGATCCGCGAGTTGAGCCTCGTACTACCCACCATGTTACCATCGAACTACCCCTTGGAATATTTGTTGAAGAAATGGACGCTTCTGATCCTTCCTACGGAGTAGCAATCACTGGCATCAATAATGATGGAAATGCTGCGAAGTATAATGCTGATACATTTTCCAACATCAAATCTCAAGAAAACAAAATTGACTCCTGCCATGACAGTTGCATTTGCATACGAGACAAGATCATGAAGGTGAACGATACACCATGTCATGACAAGAGTTTTGACGATGTGATAAGTCTGATATCTAGCACAGAGTCTAATGCGGTGACATTGGAATTAGGTCGCCTCCAACAAAGCACAGTTGTCAATTATTACAACGGTATCTGCATCTCTGCGATAGCTGGAGAGTCTTATGGTTTCTTGGCTGGGAAATGTGACATTGATATTGACTATGAATGTCGTTCTGGAACATGCCAAACTTGTATGCGTTGGTTGGAATTCCCAGACAAGGACAAAGACTTGATCCGCAATGAAGGCAGTGGCAGTGGGAATTTGTATGAACGTACAATTTTGCATTGTGTAGGAAAAGTTCCCAGAGGATACCAATGGCTTCATGTACTCGATCCATATTATAGTAAACATGCAGACCAAGTGGACACATGATTGTAGATACAAATCATTCGCACTTGAGATTTTCTCTGGTGTGTCAGGGTGTGTGCATTTTTTTGTGGTGGTGGGAGACCATGAGGGTTCACTGGGAAGAAAGCGTGGGATAGCTTGTATTGGCATTATTAGCATTGACAACATGTAATCAGCATGGGGGGGGGGGCTGGTAATATTGGAGTCTTCTCATTTGAGAGCTTGATCACACCATCCTTCATTCACACACACACAACCTCTCACCACATTCAACTCAGAGTAAGGCAGCAGGATCATTATCATAGATGTAGATAAAAAGCTAAAGCACTTCGTGCTAGGTGAAACAACAATCTAATAAAGGTCATAGATGTCTACATTCTATAATATGTATATATATTTCGGGAGATCTCTTGATAAGTATTCAGATCTCACACTTCTTCTTCTCTACTCGGCATCCTCACACTTACACACACAATGGAATCTTACAGCGGCACATTCTCTAGTGCCACAAAAACAAAATCTAAAGAGGTTGTTGGTGATCATCATACCAACATTCCACTTTCTAGTGAGTCGTCGACGTCATCATCATCATCATCATCACCTTCTTCTGGCGAAGATGGCGTGGTGGGTATCACAACATCGTCAAACATGGCCATTGCCGCGCCATTCTTAGCGCCAACAGTGCTTTCCGATGCTGGCGACAACAGTACATCATTCTCTTCATCCTCCGTGGCTTCGAATACACTACTAATATCACTATAGACACTGCTATTGTCATCATTATCCTCTGCAGTCATTGGTGATAGGGGATACATGTCAAACGAATTGGGATCCTGATTGTTATTGGTGGGTGTAGGAATCGACGCATCGAACGAGGCCAATGTATCTTGTACCTGTGCCATGTTGATATCCTGTTGATCGCTACTGGGCGAATTGGGAGATGCATCAGTCGTCGTCGTCGTCACGGGATGAGAGTAGCTCAACTGACGTGCAAGTGTCGACGCTGCACCCAGCGCGGCCAACGACGACGGTTCCGCCATTCTACCCTCGTTCATACTCTCATCGCTCGCCTGCACGCCATTCAATCCAAACAAATTATTGTACCCCGATTCACCATCGTCAGGAGGGGGTAGTGCATCCTCCGTGTCATTATCGTCGCGATCTTTACTGGCAGATTCGGGAGTTAATGCGGGAAACAATGCACCCTGTTCCAAATCAAGACGATGGTCATCACCAGCCATTGCTTGACGAGTAGTTCGACGACGACGACGGCGGTAGACCCACGCGGCTCCGATTGCCACCACGGCAAGAACAGCCGCTGCTACCGCCAAACCGATGAGTCCATAGTTTACACGACTTGACTTGGCGTTGATTTCGACAGTGTCAGTGTCACGCGCACCGTCTACTTGATTGCCATCTGTATCGGTACCATCACCATCGACGGCGAAGTCAGCATCAAGGTTGCGTTGGCCAATGTAGGCCACGTGAAGGAGGTTATCGTTGAGGTACGAATCTTGATTTTGTTCAATGTAAGTTTGGATTGTGTTGAACAGCATTGTCTCTTGTGCTTCCTTTGAATCTGCGTTGACTTGCAGTTGTCGCAAATGGCGTTGCTGGGCAGTTGTTAGCCATGCAGTCATTGCTCCAGCGATTGGGAAACATTTGGAGGGTGTGTCTAGTGTTGCAGATGAAGTGCATCCCGCTGCAATAAAATGGAAAGGGCAATGCAATGAATGAGATGATAGAGAAGGAGAGAAGTTTTAGTGAGGCACATGAGAGCAGTACACAAAGATATATATTTTCCCCATGAGAAACTGCAAAAGTAACTACTTACATATCTTGGTATCCAATTCATCCACAGGATCACTGCTCACCCCCATAACCAAATCATATGCATTCAACATTCGCTCCTCCTCTCCCCCGGAAGTTGTTGCCTTGTTGTGAAGCAATGTTCGTCTCCTACCCCCCCATGGCAGCTCTCCTGTTCTAACTGCAACCTCCACAGCAATATCTTCTTCAGGATTGCAATCCACCAATCCCAATGACGATGCTACACCATTTGCCAATTGACGTTCAAACGTGTTCAAGATGGAAGTAATATTATCGTCATTGGTATTGGTGGAAGTGTAGATTTCATAGTTGAAAATCAACGGAAGTGCCTCATTGTTATTGTTAGAATTGTTGGCATTGCCGTTGCTGTTGACGAGATCCTCCTTGGTGGATGCACTGCAGGAATAAAAGGATGGCGGAGGATCAACCGTGTCATTGGGAGTAGGTTCTCCATTGTCAATGTTGCTATTACCGCCATCACTAGTATCTCTATCATCACCAATGACATCGAGTATGTCCTCATCATTCGAATTGTTCGTGACGATGTCAACTCCGTCGCCATCGCCGCCGGGCGTGTTCGTGGCTACACTCGAGCCGGAATTGCCACCAATGCCACCTCCAGTTGTAGTAGTGGACGTGGTACTAACTGTATTCGTCCACGGTAAATTAGTCGTTGTATCTTCAGACTCTCCATCGTCTCCACCAAAATTATTCGAGACCACAGGCGCCGCAGTAGTGATATCAATCACAAGGTCAATCGCCCCCGGGCACGGCTGCGTCCCCTCGTAAAACGTTGGGTTGTCATTGGAACACGGTCCGTTGGTGGCTTCGCTCCGTGCCTCGAATTGCGTAGTTGCCTCCTCGTCCTCGCCATCCTCGATTTCTCCAATAAAGTCAACACTAGTGAACGTTTGCTCTTGGGGAGCGCCCATCAATTCCTCGCTGTCGTTGCTATGGATGGGGGTTGATAGGGCGGCGGCGCCGATGGTTAGTGGGTCGTCAATGATATTAGTTTCTCCCATGATGATGATGAATCAAACGTCAAAGTTCTTTCTTCTTGTGGGGGTGGTGATAAAGATGACCGCTTAAATAATAATTGGGAATAATGGAGCAATTGAAATTTGGGGTTCCTATCTTGTGCGCGCTGATTATATTTGTTGTCAACGACCAACGACGGTTGGTCGGTCGGGGGTGCAGAGAGCAATGGAAAAAAAGGGGCTTGTGTTTGAAACGTGCAACTCCGATAAATCGCGCCCTCTCCTCCTCTGGCTTGAATTTTGAATTTTGGCCTGTGCGTTGTTGGTTGTTCGGCTGGGTCTTACAGCTGCACGCGACTGGTGGACTATAACTTGACGTCGGTTTCTAACTTGACGTCGGGTGGGCCAACGTCTGTTATTAGTGGTACGACGAAGATACTCTCATAAGCCGTACGTGAGCTCTGCCGCGCCGATCGAGTTTCTACAAATACCTACGTACCCCATGACGGACGCTGACGACGTCAAGTTAGTGCCACCAGTCTCAACACGTGGAGCCGCCCCCCACCACCGCCCATGGTCCAAAAACCAAATAATCAGGTCAATGTCCAATAAATAATAATGTGTCCAATTCATTCATGAGATACTTTCCAATATTATGAATGCTGAGCTGCGCCCGACATCATCATCTTTACTTGATCTCTGCAATCTGCCCTCCTCCGCGTCATCTGCTTGCGATGATCATAAAGATCCAGGCGGCCATGAATCGCCGCCGTCATCATTATCTCTCCTCGACCTCTGTAATTTGCCCCCCTCGTCGTCCGCCGCCGAGCGACAATTGCGTTTGGATAGGTTGAAATCGTGGTGCATAAACTATCATGAGGTGATACCCAAACTTTTGGCATCGCCGGAGCATCGAGATAAAAAAACAGGGTGCCTGGCACTGCATTGGATGGCCGGTACTGGCTTCGTCGAGGCGATTGAGTTTATCCTAAGTTATGCGGATGAGCACAAGTTGTGCTTATCTGTGGACCAGCATGCTCATCACCCCTCCACACATCGCACGCCACTTCACTACGCGGCACGCAATGGTCATCTACGCACATGCATTTTATTGGTAGAAAAATATGGTGCCAATCCTCATCCTAAATGTGGCAATGGTGCAGTCACACCTCTACAACTGGCAGTGTGGCAAAATCGATATGCAGTTGTGCAGTACTTAGTAGAAAAGAATGGAATGCATGTAGTACACGAACGAAATGGCTTCAATTGTGGGTTGATGCATTGGGTAGGGCTGGTTCCAAGAAAAAGGTGGGGAGGCGATGTCGATGTTACTGACAATAGTAATGGGTCAGGAGTCCTCCCATTGGCAAGATATCTACATTCTCTTGGTATAGTCTATGACTCAACTCCTGACAACAGTAATACACAGGGCCATACACCAAATCACAAGGCGGCATGGGGTGGAAACTTACTACTACTAAAACACTTTCGTGATGAGCACGGTGTATATGATACAGTTCAGGACGGTGCTGGAAATTATTCTGCTGATATTGCCAAGATGAGAGGGAATATGGATTGCCACCAATGGCTATTAGAAGAGGGGAGCGGGGACCGAGCTGAAAGTTACAAAGTGCTGGGATTGGATATTGATGCAGATATGGAAGCAGTGAGAAGTCGGTACTTTGAGCTTGCGAAAATTTGCCATCCCGATAAGGCCAACCAGAAAATCGACAATGCTGATGAGAAGAAGGAAGAAGAAGTCATTAATCACTTTGTAAAGATCAAGACAGCGTATGAGCACCTCACCAAAGAGGGTGGAGTTGGAAAACAAAAGAACCCTAAATTTGATGAGCTAAAGCTTTTGGAGGATCATCATCGTCGCATGAATGATGCAACTGCAACTGACCAGTATGGGAATAAGGGAAGTAGCAATGATGACCTGTTTATGGCTAGATTGATTGCCGTGCTCTCCGATTATGGTGATGATGGATTCCCGGTTTCGTTAATCGCCAGAAGATGGAATCAAATATGGCCAGACCGACCATTTCCAACAGAGTATGTCATTGAAAGGACTGTTCAGTGCAGCATAGACAAAAGTGACGGCTCAGGAATGATGGTATTGCGAAAGAAGGTCAAGCTTCTCAAGTGGCTCAAATGGAAGTGCAAAGGTAGTAGCGTCTACTTCCGCAATAACGATGGAGATGTATTGGCATTTGATAGTACAAAGCGAACGAAGACGGCTGACTGACCTCTCTGTGCAATCGCTCTGTCATATTGGAACTGAACTCATTTTGCTTTCAGTTCATTGATTTCTACAATGCGAACACGTACTTTCTATAAGATTAACTAACATTTGTCTAAGATGCAAAACTCTGCCCCGTCTATTGGATGTGTCCCCACGACAGCATACTAAAACAAACCCACCGCTCATCTTCGTAACGCAGATCATAGATTAACTTCAAATCCAGCTTCCTCGTCAGGCTCGCCTTCCGATTCAAATGTATTACTCGATACAAGTGTCATATCGTCGGTATGGTCTTCTGTATTGACAGATGACTTACTCACATCATCCTGGACTTCCATCAATTCTTCCTCGTCGTCGACATCGCTCATGAAGAGAGCATCATCCACAATTTTCCTAGATGTTTCTCTATCCTCGGCGTTCTTCCTATCCCTACGTTTCTTTGCGAGGAGAGCCAAGACAGCAATGAGAGCAACGACAGATGCTACTGTAACGCCCGCGATGGCACCTGGCCCCATTGAGCTCGAGCTTGTGGCAAGGTCATCCCTCTGACCATTGTCATGGGTTGATTTGTCAATAAAGGGCATTGCCGCTTCGGATACATCAGGGCGAGTGCCGATATATGACACAGCAAGTACTCCTTCATCGGTTGCGTAGCTATTACTGTATCCTTCAATGACACTGTAGATATTACTTTCGTAGAGGCGGCGTTCGTTCGATTCGTAGACCCATGCGGACATATAGCCCTTCATTGGGGTACAGTTAGATGACTCGATGTAGTCTGTGTTCATCATACATTCGGCTGGAAATGGCGATGAGAAACGGTGTAGAAAAAGTATTGTAAGAATAACCAAAACCAATACCCCATCACAGATCAGATGGATATGACATCAAAACTTATACTCACTGTGGATGGAGTCTTGCTCATCTCCTGGTTCGGATCCAACACCAACAACAGAGGCAATACCAGCGAGCTTCCTTCCATTATTCCTCAAACTTCTCCTCCTAAGTAGTTCACAATAAGTCAAGCTGAACTCATCTGCAACAGCCTTTAGCAAATCAAGTTCAAACCTATTCACTGAGGGGGAGAGATCTGCGTCTTCGGTCGTGTGAATTTCATAGTCATACTCGAGGTCAATGCGTGTAATGCCGTCGGCATCTGTGATATCTTTGGCATTGTCGCTGATGCATGACAAGAATGAGGGAAGCTCGGCGGGAGCAGGTTCGTCCTCCTCTGAACTTGGTTCTTGCTCATCTGGCTCCATTTCCTCCGGCTCTGTGACGGCTTCCACAGGCTCCGTTTTTCCCGGTTCCAGCGTTGTGACGGCTTCATTAGCCCCATTATTGCAACCTGAACCCTTCGCGCGTTTGGGTAGACTCCACATCAACGAATCGTTGGACTCGTTCGTCGGGGCGGTGGGGGCATCGTTGGATTGGCACGGTGTAACAGGCATTGTTCAATATTGGATGTGAGTAGATTGAGTAGGTCGATAAAATGTGATCGAATGAAGTTGGTCAAGGGTTGGCAAGAAGCAATTGTTTGTTTTTGTTTATGAGGTGAATCCAGCAAGAGAAGACCAATCGTGGTCGTGGTGGAGTGCTACCTACACCAATCACGCACCAATGGTGCGGAGTGAAATGCACGGGATGCCGTTTTTGGCGTTGCTTCGACATGTGCAAGAACGACTGCTCTTGGCAATGACGATGGCGCCTGAGAGTGGTAGCAAGTTCAGAGTTCAGAGGCGCTTGCTTCTATTGAGATTGGATATGAATTGTGGCGATGTGTGTATGTACATAGTATGATGCAGTTAGATCGCTGATCGCCAAGTAGTTGTCAAACTTTTCATGGATACCCCGCCCGCCCCCCCAGTTGCCACGTTACCGATACGCAAGACCGGCCCAACGAACCTTCCTCCATTCGACCAAATCAAAGCCAAAGGTTTAGATTGTTGTGGTTGTGTTCAACTTCTATTCTGTCTCAGTACATTACAGTCAGTCTGCTGTCTCATTATCATGATGTTTTGAGCAACGTCTCGTCGCCTCCAGCTCAGTGCATGCAGCGCTACTACACAGCGGCAGCTTGCAATTAATTTGGTGCCTTGAGCCTTGAGTGGAATGAAAAGGAGTGGACAACAATAGAAGAGTCTACACAAAATAGCTAGGCGAGTCTATCATGGCTGGTGCAAACGCTTGGTCGCTGAGGATCTTCATACTGATTGTTGCAGTCTTAGAACGCTGCGATGGGTTTTGCCTTCATCTCGATTCTCGTGCGCTGGCGCCGCACCATGGCATACCCAACACCTATCCACGTCTTGGCACGTCGCGGCTGCATCTAAGCAGCGACGGCGAGGATGGAGAAAAGAAGGCAGACGACGACAAAGACGACGAAAGGGATTCCTACACATGGGCGCAGTTGCAAGCAGACGAAGAATTAAGAAAGCTTGAGTTTGATTCAAGCACGAGTATGAAAAATAAAATGTTTCTGCCCCAGAGGATATCGAAGGCTGTGACAACGCTTGGCTGGACATTTGTGATTGGTGGCATCATCTTGAACTCATTAGGATATGCTTGGGTCAAGGATCCATCTGGTGGCTTAGGTGTGGGTACGCTTGATGAGAGGGACTTTCAACGGGAGGTGATGAGGGAAAGGAGAACGGGGTTGGAGGAGAAAAAGCCAGACGTGTCCATCTCAAAAGTAGGGGGTATGGACAATCATATTTTCAATTGGGTAGAGCAGGAGCAAGATTCTCAATCTGTATGAAAAGTGCACATAATTTATGTACAGATGTTTGTGAATCGCGAAAGATTATGTGCGCAAATGGACCAAGGGAATCACTACGTTCCCACTGATTTTGTGCGATGGTGGTGGTTTGGTCACTGAAACCATGGGTCTTCAAGCATTTAATGTTAGCAGTTCAATTCAAATAAGGGGAATAGGAGGTACCATTATTATACGCTCACTACATTCCCACTGATTTTGTACGATGACGGTTTGGTCACCTCTGACGACACATCAAAATCAAATGTCACAGTGATCTGATCCCCTCCCTTCACTGCAACTGGTTCAGGAGCCATGATTGGCAAGACTGTTTGCCAATGAGACCTCTGGTGTCCTCCATCTGGATAATGACGTGAGTTTATCTGGACATCCCCATCCAATATCAATCGCGGCCAGAGTGCAATTCCAGTGACACTATTTGCAGCGATGATTGCTAATTCGTCCGCCTCCCCAACCCGCCCCCTCTTGAATTCTTCACTGAACTTGTTGATATTGTCTTTCACTCTGCTCCCATCCACAGTAAATGATATTTGTTTACTCTGCACTCCTCCCTTTGTATCTATGTCTGCAAAGGATATGTCCTCGATCAAAACGGGGTCTGACAACAGCTGCAGCCCCTCATCCCGACAGTTGAAACGTACCGGTTCTCCATTCATCTTGGTCCAATCGAACCCTGGGGGTTTGAACAGGTTGTGAAGGGAATAAGACGCGGGTGCCGCGTAGGTCTGAATCCTAGAGGGTATCCATGAGCTGGAATCGCTAGGATTCTTGAGCAGCCGTCTGGCATCTGATATTGTTGCATATGCTCCCTCCTCTGAAGCAACACTGCCCACAATCTCGGCAATGGCAAAATCAGCCTTTTCTGGCAATGTAATATCTGTAGAGAATCCTTCCAATATGGTAATTTTATCTTCAAATCCCAGCTTCTTAATTGTTTCCCTTGCCGATGCTGCTGCTTCTTTGGAGGCTTCGATGGCATAGACCTTCCCAGCTCCGCCTTTTGCGGCCATGACTGCAAATACAGCAAACGGTCCTGTACCCAAATCAATTACCACCTGACTTTCCGGACCACCCTCTGCCAATTTCAATCGATTAATGATTGCCTGTTCAAACAATGGTGTTCGAGACTGATCCAACATCATGGCTTGATACTGGGATTCAGATTTTCAAGAGAGGTAATTGAAGGGCGAGTTGAGTATAGGTAACCATACTAATAGTAACACAGCAGCGCCGATGAGGGAAAAAGAAATGGTGCACAGTTGGGATAGAGGAACACTCCAAGAATAAAAGAAGGGAGGAACTCAGCTACAGTGCATATTGTTATTGTACCCCACGAAGTGATGCCTTTTCAGGCACAACCACACAGACGCTTTAATAATGGTATATGTTTAGTACCCCCCCTATATTCATTGGTACCATACCAGGACAATAATTATACAACGCTAAGGATTGCAAACTTGAATGAAACTCGCGAGTCGAGTTTTCGGGGGTTTATACAAGCCGCAATAATAGAAGGCAAGACGACAAAACATATCCATTACAAGGCAACATCAGCTACTACTCACCGCAGCCTTGTCAAATGACACGAATTTCTTCTCCGATTCGAGACTATTCAGACCATCGACGGCATTCCACGCTGCGGATATTGGTGTAGATGTTGTGGAGTCGGCGGCAACGGCACTGGGTGGCGGTGGTAGCAATGTCACAAATGGAGTGAAGGTGAGCTTTTGCAGTTGTTCAAGGGCAGATCGCCGTGTAGAAGGAGTGGAAAACCCATTGGCGGTGGCGATGAAGACGAGTGCAATGCACCAATGCAGTAGCTGACTCGCTCGGATGGGAGTCATCTTGGCGGGCATCGTTTTAGCTCAATCTCAATTAATCAATGCTGAATTGTTCACTGTTATCTGTTGTTGTTGTTGTTCACGTCCGTCACACGTCCCGCACCGTGCGTGGTGGTGGTGGTGGGTTGAGTGGACCTTCCCGCCATTTGTACCATCAGCCATCACATACGACACAAACACAAACACAAACACAAACCCAACCGAGCAACAGCAACCAACCGTGCGCGTGGTGGCCATGGGCATGGATGGCATGGGTAATGGCAGGCATTATAAAACATCGTGCTACACCAACTCTGTAATCTAAATGGACTATGTCCCCTAGCAACGATGCTAGCAGTAACTCATCCTCCTCCTCCTCATCATCATCATCTTCGTCGTCGCTGTCGAAGGATCTACTCAACTCCAAGAGTAGTTCTTCATCACCAGCAAGTTCTTCATCCGTTGATGGGTCGAATCAACAACAAAATGACAAAAGCTCGATACCTTCTGCGTCTGCGGCATCTACAACGAAGTCACAACAATCGCGCAAGAAGCGAAAGCGAAGTCATTCCAATGCATCGAGTAGATCATCGATAGGGTGGAACCCAGATGCAGACGGTGATGGTGATGGAGATAGTGACGGCGAGGGGAGACTAGACAATCAATACGATTTTCCATCCCAGATAGACGTTGAAATTAATGCAGCAGCGAAGGATGATACTACACATAATGGCGATGATCATGCAGCAGCAACAACAACAACAGAAAACATTGTTGATGAACTTGCATCGACTAATAAATCGCATCACACAAAACCTCCAGAACGGATACGATATCAAATGCTAGGAGCACCAACTCTTCTCTACCGTCATGCCCCTTCCTACCTCGACCCTTCTTCCAATAACCGCCCGTCGACACTGACTCCCCAACAATTATCCATGGCATTGTATATGAATAATGAACGGCCTATCAAAGACTGGTTTGTTACCAGCAAAGAATCTCGAGAATTGAGAAATGCCTCTACAACTACTACAAAAAAGAGTGCCTTCTTGACGAGTACCCACGTTCCTCAACCTCCCAGACCATGGGGTAGACCGCACGATTGGGATTGGAGACATGGCAATAATGAGACATCAGCAGCGACATCGTGTAGTAAGACTGTGAAGGATCTTCGACGACAGGCGGATTTGGACGCTAATGATTTAGTGGATGATGTGCATTGTGCGAATAGGGCAAAGGTTCAATGGTTATGGGATGATATCCAACAACGAAATAGAGAGAAAGGGCAATATTATACCAACAAGAATATACCTCCGATCAATGTGAATGAGGGCCACGGAAATGATAAAATGACTGGGTTCAATGTGTTTTGTTCTGAATACATAGGTCAACTCCTCAAACAGTCTACATCATCTGCTGACTTCGATGAAGCCTCTGCTTCTGGGCCACGATATCACTTTGAGCTTGCACGCAAAGCCTGGAATGAGTTATCTGAAGAAGAACAATCTGCATATATTCGTAATCGTAAGGCAGAAGGAATGAATGGCAAAACCGAAGAAGAAAAAAGTGATGCCAAGTCAGAATCCAAAAAGTCGAGTAGTAATGGACCCAAGGCGACAGACGAGAAGGGAAAGAAGCAGCCAAAGCAACAGCGAAAATCCAAGGGGAGAACCACTGGCTGGAACATCTTCCGGTCTAGTTTCATGCAAACCAATACGCTCCCCCCAGACGCAAGTGATGCCGATAGAAAATCACATTTAATAAAATGTCAAACACTCGCTGCCAAGGAATGGAAGGCCATGACTCAAGAAGATAAATCTGTGTATAATCAAAAGGCGGCAACAAGAAATAGTGAAACTGTGGAGGGTGGAGACACTACCGAAGATCAATCACGTAGTGCTGCTTCAACACGTGAACGTAGTAATAGTGGCATACACAAGAATAGAGGCATGACAACCGGTTTCCATATGTTCAGATCAGAATATACTCACCGATGGAAGGAATCTAATCTCAATGCCAATGCGGCAGATATGAAAGGCTGCATGATTGAATGCTGCAAGGAAGCAAGTGCTGATTGGAGGGAAATGACTGACGATGAAAAATCTGTTTATAACAACAAGGCAAAAGCGAAGAATACTGAAAGTAGAGGAGAGCTATTAGAAGAATCAAACAACCAAAAGAAGAAGGTGCATAAACGCAAGGGCAAGACGACTGGTTTCAATCTATTTAGAGCTGAATCATGGAATCGATTAAGAAAGTCAAGCCCCCTTCGCGATGATGCTGCTAGTCGTGCATCCGAAGAAAAGGAGAGATACAACAGAAAGTGTAGAAATGATATCAGTGCCAACTGGAAGGAAATGTCGGATGTCGAGAAAGCCCGCTATATTGAAATGGCGGAGAAGGTGAATGAGGAATCTTCATCGGTGGGGAAGAATAATGCAAAAGGTGTAGAAAATGGACTGAAACGACAACTTGAACGTTACAGCAATGGCTTGGTAGATGATGGTGGTACAGCAGATGAAAAATCGGATCGGGCTGATGATGCTTCCTGCTACGATTCCACTATGTGCTCTCAATACCAAGGGCGATATGTTGGAGAACGTCCAAAGTATGAATCGAATCCTTATGCAAACCTTGGGGATCTTTCAGGAGATATTATAGATGATGGCACCGCCAGAATTCAACAGTTGCATGATGGATATTTGTCTTCTTCAAAGGAACAGTTGCATTCCTGCCCTGATTACTTCGCACCTTTTCGCATGAAGGATGCCAGTTTCGGTTATCATTTGGGTGACACTGATATTGTGCCACTTGAAAAGGATAACATGGAAGCATTATTGACAAAGAAGCAGAGAACAAGTGAGAGCAATGATGATGACCAATCAGTAGTCGATATGGAAACTGCGAACATCAAAGATAATGATAATGAAGGGATAAAAGAGGAGATGGGAGTAGATCAAATGCAAGAAGAAGTCGGCGGTTCTAGCTCCGCAAAACAAGCTTCGAGCCGAAACATCTCTGATAAGGAATTGTGCGAAGATCGTAATGGAGTAGGTGGACCATCGGGCCACGGCAATGTTATCATTGCAGTGCAGTGGCAATGTCAGTGGTTTCTCATCCACCCCACTGGAGAAAATCTATCACGCGTGTCAATGAGTAGAATATACTTGCCTCAAGAAGAAGCAACTCGATATTCTTCGTTTCGCGATGGTGGTGGTAATAAAAAACGACAGGAAGTCGATGTAGGTGGTAGGATACTTCAGATTTCCCAGTCTGGTGCATCAGTGTCACAATCGAGCTCAACCAATCAAAAGCTGTGTCTTGTCGTAAGGACATCGCAATATTTGTCTGTCGTCTACGCAAAAGTATCATCAAATATGGCCTCGGAGGAAGAAGAAGAATGCTCGATCGAATTCAAAATGCAAGAACACACTCGTATTGATCTGCGTGCACCCTGCGGGTCTTTGCGCCCTTCCTATTTACCGGTTCATGTAACATGTGACCCAAAGACTACAGTTTCCTACTTTACTCGTCCGTCATTTGCAATCCTGAGCCGTGATTACTTGGGCAATTGTACAACCATCCATCGTGTGACACTGAGAGAGGAGCTGGGTGTCAAGACCCACTCATTATCTTCCTCGCTTGCCGACATTTCTCTAATTGAATGTTGTCCCAATGACAGAATGGTTGTGTGGGCCGCAGCTCGATCGCAAGTAATGCCAAAACTATCCCCTGGATTCTTCGCGAGGAGCGGCACTGTGACAGGCTATGGCCACAGTCTCTTTCGGGTTGATTTGAGATCTGATTCGTCGTCTCTTGTGTGGAGTCCCAGTCATTCAGAATATCTTACTGAGGGCCTTCACTCTATCAACGGGATAATTCCAGATACCACTAGTGAACATGTTGTGTGGGTTAGCTCTTCATCCGCTTGTAAGGTTTGGGCGTTGGACGTGCGTTACAAGTCGGCCAAGGTAGTTGTGAGCTGGTCGCTCCCTTCCTTATGCGATGATTATGGTTCACAGATGGATGTCACTGGGATCTACGGAGGGGGTGTTCTGATGAGCCAGCCAGTAACATCATGTTCTTTTTCTTCTTTGGACGATCATAGCGTCGACCTTTGCCAGAATATCCAATCGCCAGTGATGTTCAGCTTGAAGAAAGATCCAAATGCTCATGCAGTGGGAGTACATCAATTTCCCTCGGCAATGCCACGATTTTGCACGAAATCCCTTGAGTCAGCTGGATTTCAGGATTTCCCAAAACTGAAGTACGATGTTTCAAGTATTGCAAGAAGTGCCATATTTCCTTTGCCTGATGCATCAGGTAGCATATTTAACATTGGTCTTGTCTCTATACGATGCTCGTCAAAGACATGCCTTAACAAGAAACAACTAGGTCAATTGGGCTACCAAGCACCACCTACGAATGTGACGTATGTCATTACCATGACCAGTATCGGCGACATGTATTGTCATTCATTATTGGAAACCAATGCAATGGAATTGACACAAGCAAGGCTATTTCCTGGGCTTCCTGTTGGGACGAAAGCAGTTCAATTTCCTGGTAATGTGGAGGTTGCACTCCCGAATCCAAGCCATTTGAGCATTTCATTGAGTAATGAATTTCCATTTCCATCTAGTTCCATTACTCCATACGCCATCCTAAACGCTAGTGACTGCTGCAACTTCAAATCATTTGGCATGGGAGGTATCCTACAGCCACCAGATGTTTTGAAGGCGAGTAATGAAGTTCAAATCAAAGGGGTTTACACGAATTATGAAAGCACCGAGACTTTTAGAGTGGCATCTCTTGGAAAACAAGATGGCGAAGAAGGATATCAAGCCGACACTGTCATGATGAACGGAGATTCTGTCCAACATTCTCTGCCAAAATTTAGCGTACTATTTTCACCTGAAATGCCAGATTCTCATGAGTGCCGCCCTCGACCAATCACTCTGCCCTCCAGTCACATGGTGGTGGCGACAAACAAGGAAAATCGTGCATTAGAACACGACTCAGACCAAGACGACAATGCTCTTATTAAGAAATTGAAAAGCAGATACTTCAATGAAAAATATGGTGACCACGTTGGTACGAAAAGCGAATGGAATAGTGATAGCGAGTGACATACTAGATGTGGGTATTCATTATTTCATGATTCACTAAAACAAAAGAACATGTGAGCACTTGAATTTCTTGTGTACTGGATAGGCATAAGAATTAGCGTGTAGCGTTGATGAACGGTATAGCATTATTATGGATGGCCATACCGCAGCACGTAGGGATGATGTGGAAGCTTTGGGATATGTTGTGTCTGAATTGATTTTGATGCTCGTGGCGTCGGCGTCGGGCAGTGCTGGTAAACGCAAGAAGAAGGATGATGATGAGGTACTTCCTTGGAGTCATGCATCTTCAGACGATGAACTCAAACGCATCAAATCGCAAGAGATGGACAAGAGCAAAAGGTCCAAGAGTAAATTCTTCGCTGGACTGAAGGCAGCGGGAGCAGACACAGTCATGGGCAACTACTTTTCTGCAGTTCGGGGTTTGGACTTTGCGGAGAAGCCTGATTATGATTCTTTACGATGCTATTTAAAGAAGCTGATTGTGACAGTGGAAAACAGTGGAGGATCTAGCGCAGCGAAGAAGAAGGCGTCCAGCGCCAGTCCGAAGAAGATGCCTGCACGCCGCGCAAGCGCTCGCCGGAAGCAGGTAGACGATGAGGACTCTGATGATTCCATCGAAGTCATTGATGAAAATGTGGAGAATCGTAAAAAGGCATCTGGAAAGGGAAAGAAACAAAAAGTTTCTGTGGATAAAGAGAGTGTGCCACGTCGTTCAGCTAGGAGTAAGCGCAATGATCCCAAAACATGTGAGATTGGAACGCAAACGGATGAGATGGAGGTCATTGACGTTGACGCCAGTGCCGATGAAGAGACCACCATGGATTGGGAAGTTGTTGCCTCTGATGACGATAATGACGATGACGAGTCTACAGGCAGCGATACTGTTGTTACAGGAAAAGGCATCCTCAAGTTGGATATCATCGAAGGCCCTCATCGAGGACAGGAGATTGCGTTTGGTGGCGACCATCCTGACACTGTTTGCATTGGAAAAGACCCCGACTCTTGTGCAATGAAGGATACGACCAAGTTTGCTCTTGCAGATGACGACAGTGCCTCTGATGTGCATGCCAAGTTTGTGATCAACTCAAAGAAGAATGTAAACTCTGTTAGGGTGACCAATATGTCATCTTCGGATGGGACTGTCGTCAATGGCACCAGCTTGGCCAAAGGGAAGAGCAAACAAGCGTTTGTAGGTGACAAAGTTAAGATTGGGAAGTCTCTTTTCCAGATTAGAAAGGCCTGAGGGCAAAATAAGAAATCAATAGGGGACATTCATCGTTTGCTATATTTGCTACACTCAAAGTTGTACAATGCGGAGTGCGCATACAGAGAGAAAACTGGCTTGGCAGGCAGATAGATGCATAATATTTTAGCTATAGGTAGATAAAATAATTTTCAGCTCGATATGTATCTGAACTATTCAATACCTACGACGGGTGATGCTATTGGAAGGATTGGTGCCACAACCAGGAATGGCTGTCAAGAAATCCAACACTGACGAAGAGAGATCGAAAGCTACATCGTCTGCGGCTTTGGACGGATACACAAAACATTAAGGACAGTTCGGTCTTTGAAAGTAAATTCTATTGTTATCATTACTACCTACTTATATTAAAGGTTGATGTCTTACTCTCGTTCATGATCAGCACTTCCTCGTTGTTGCAAAGGTTGTTGTGCTTTCCTGCTTATAAATATTCCATATTTGAATAGATATTGTCTTTATTTCTTTATCACTTCGTCTAGTGGCCCAGTTCTTCATATATGTTGTAAATGAGTTCACGTAATCCCATCTTCTCATATGCCTAAATATCAGTGCCACCCTTTTTGCTTGAAGTTTTCCCATTGCTACTTGGTAGGAGATACGGTACGACAAGGGGCAGGACAACAGCTGCCCCAGAATTGATACGACAATGATTTCGAGCTGAACTCGCGTCAGCCTTTGCTCTCTTTTGACAGGTTGCATCACCTTGAGGAGTTGGAACCGTTTCATCAATCTTAGCTTTCCAAAGCGCAAGCTCAAGCAATGACGTGGCCTCTTTCAAATGTTCGTACAATTCAAGTTTGGTATAGAGAGACTTGATGAACTCTTCCAGATAACAACATGGAGTGGAATTGTACTTACATACCTCATTTTAAATCTCAACTTGTCATCTATTGACTCCCAACAAAGCTACGCGTCTGGAGGTATCAAACTTCAGCAACTCCTTCACTCTAAGAGTCGCTAACATTATTGCTGTGGTCGTGTTTCCGGCAAGCTTGTCGAGTCCTGCGGCGGTGAGTATGATGAAAGCATGGCCATGATTGCCTCCACACAACGTGGTGGGGACGGTTTTGGCTGCGGAGATCATGCCTTTGCGGAACGTGTTGTAGTCGTCGGTGGTGTACGATTCAGACGTGATGGTGGTGACGGCGTCGCTGGCGATGATTGTGTTGTACGCCTCCGAGCGCGTTGCGGTTGCGTTGGTCAACATTTTTGTTGTGTCGACTTCGTTGTTCTTGTTCTCACCTTTGCCTTTGCTTAAAAGAATAGATTCACTACTGAACAGCGGCAAAAGACTTTACAATGATAAGGTGAATCTATAACAGGAATCAAGCTAATTTGTTCTGGCGGGAACGCTCTAAAAAATCCCCTCCATACGTAGGTCTACGTAGGAATAGGACCTTGACCCTCGACGCCATCGACCACAAAC
>JALLAU010000011.1:0-41845 GCA_036939495.1 Thalassiosira hispida | reverse complement strand
TCATCTTCTCTTCCATTTTGGTTAGCTCGGGCGAGAAAAGAGACATGTACTCGGCGGTCTCGTTTTCTTCTTCGGTGTTCTTCCCACGCTTCTTTGTATCGGGCCTTTTAGTTCTCGATGTCGCTGCAACCATTTCATCTACGGATTCCAACACAAATGAAGCCCGCTCAAATAAAAAAGTTCTCACAACTTGACGAATCAACTGTCGCCCACGCAGAGTGCCATAGCGACGTATCAATCTATTGAATACAGGGTGAGTACTCTCAATGTTTTGCTCATCGAAGCCGCCAAGGGTTTCCCACATCTCAAGGAATGCTTGGAGATGGCCGTCAAATAAGAGATGAGATTTCAAAAACTTTGGAATATCAATTTTCATACCTGGCACTGGTGGCTTCTCCTTTGCAAACTTCCATATTGCTGCACTGAGTGCAGTCGTGTCAGTTTTGAATTGTGCAATATCCTTTTTTGTTTGCCTCCTCGCAGATTTCATGACACGAAATATTCTACGCAAAGGCTGCAGGATATTCTTCAGGGATAGAGCCAAATCATTCAGATATTTGACATTTTGCGTAGACTTGATCACTTTTTTCATTTCTCCATCAACTCCACTCACAATGTTTTCACCTCTCTCTCCGAAATTCATGCAATGATTACCAATGATCGCACCACTGTGATAAATCTGTTCATCCACTCCATGATCCTGCATCACATTCCGAACTACTCGCGATGAATGACCTTCATGTTTGTTCACAATTGCAACAAAGTCCTCTCGCATTGCTTTCGTCACAAACAGTTGCTCTAATAGGTGAGCTTCGTTTTCTTCTTCTTCTTGACTCATTACATTCATTTCCTCTAACGTAGATAAATGCATCACCTTCAATTGAGTAAGGCTCTCTCTCCACCCGTTTTTCACAGATTCATCGACAGCATTTTCAATCATATATTTGTGGTAAGATATGTGATTCATGAGAGTTTCCAAGGATGCTTCATGACCACTGACTGCATTAATCGTCCCTTCCATTTGTTTCTTCAAGTATTCCTCGTATTTTTCTGCTAGTTCAACTACCCACTCCATCTGTTCTCTCGATTCTGGTGGTAATGTTCCGGCGGTCTGCACGTCAGCCTCCAACTCTTCTATCCGCCGGTAGGCCTTCCTCATGCATTTCACTATCCAAGGCACTAGTCCTAACATCACATGCATCGACGCCGGTGCTACACTCTCCAAAAGAATATCAGCCAACGGATCGTTTGTCATACTGTTGGAGAAGTTGTGAGTTATATCTTTCCGTGACTCGTACTTATCTTTCAAAGACGGTGGAAGCTTACTCAACATCTCCTTGTAGAGCCTGCCATCTCGTCTCATCGACTCCATAGTTCTAGCAATGAAGTCTGTTTGCTTGCCAGAGTATTTGAATACATCTTCACATTTGGCCTTGACCGCCAGACAAAACATGCAAAAAAATCTTGCTGAAGCTCCTTGGTGGCCAAGTAACGTCGAAAGGAATTGCAAGTCGGCAGCGAATATTCCAATACCAAGATACTGTTTGAAATCAGTATCCTTCACTTCGGTGGGGCATTCAACAGGATCAATGAAGAGGCATTGGCCCATAATATTTTGATCGGAGTCAACAAAACACACTCCATCTATCCTCTTCGTAATCGTATTACGCAACCACTTGATAGAGGCCACCTTACTGACATCAACATCGGCCACTCTCTCACCAAATTTGATGGATTTGGGGGCTGGTTGTGTCGGAATATGATCCGTGATGCCAGATAAATTTTGAGGCAACGGCTGTGGAGAATTGGGGTCGTGATTCTTGTTGATGTTATTAACAACTAACATTTGAGTTTTTCCATTGACAGTAACATTGAAGAGAATGCATCGGCGGTTCATTAACGTCTCAATGTCTTTCCGAATTAGGCCATCTTTATCGAATGCCGCTCTTTCCATATTGTGAGCAGTATCCTTTACCCCTGAAAATTCTAAGAATACACGCACATGTTTTTGACTCTGCGGCTCATCCACATTCGCATCACTGCATATCCCTTTTGTTGAGCCGTTGCCAGCGTCTAAACCAATCTTGGATGCAGCAACATCTTCAAATCTACTATCAAGATTGAACGGCACCCTGTACCTCAAATGGGAAGCAACAAATCTACCAGCGCTCAAGTTTTCACTTGTTGTTATAGAGAATAGCTCCAAAGGGCGAGCTTCGCTGACTGTGACGGGTACTTCTCGTGTGATGTTTTTTATCTTCTTTCCCGTGGAGATCTTCTTTTGTAGCATTATTGTCCGTTGTCTCAATGTCGTGTAAAGATCTGAAACATGTCGGTTCTTCATCTCAGCCATATCATTTTTCCGTGCAGTCAGACGCAACCCGGTAAAATATTCAAATGATCTACCAATCTTTTGAACTTGTGTGTCTGTTAAATTGACATATGTTGCAATAGCCAGTGTTGCAGTTGGACTCATCCGAAACATGTACTTGTAGTGTTTAGCAATTAGTTCCTTAGTTGCCTCAGGCCTCTTTGCGAAAAGTGATGTCATCAATTCATCATTGAAGTTACCTGGTAGGTGTCCCATCCATTCTTCTGCAACTGCAACATGGACACGATGTAGTCGTTTTTTATTTTTCTCTGTAAAGACTGTTACTGCTCTTGTTTTTGGCACTTGAACAATCTCAAATGGTGGATAACGAGGAAAACTCGGCAAGGATATCTTCTTCTCGTGTTTGAATGCCTTGTAGGCCAACTGTCCTAGAAGACGTTTCTCGTGCTCCTTCAGTGGCAAACCATCCTTCTTATCTTTGAGCGAAGGTTCGAATATCGTTGCCACAGATTTTCTGATAGTACCCCCCTCTACCAACATTTTTGCCGCGGACTCTCTGACAGTATCCCCTTCCATCAACAATAACTCTAGAAGGCTTAGTTCATGCTCCTGCAGCGGCCATGCCTTCGTATCCCTTTCCTTGAAGGCCTGTGTAATTGATTGTACAATATTCTTTGAGATAACTCCGTGTTGGTCGTACAATATTATCTCATTACTATTGTTATGTTTTATGCCAGAACTCGTTCTTTCCGGCTGTGTCTTTTTGCCAGATTCATTTCCCATTGGCTTAGAATGATCGGATGGAGAGACACTAATAACAGTGACCGCAGGAGATGGAGACTTGGGTACAGTTGTAGTATTATTGGAAATATTAATTGTGTTGATATCAAAGAATTTGAGGAAGTCTTTCATGTTCTTCTTCTTCGTATCGAAGCGGTCGTCTGCTTTGTCGGGGTGCCATGGTTTATCACACTCGTATTTGTTGTTGGCTTTACTCCTCAGCTTCTTGTCCATGTTTGCCATAATACCTTTCAACACAACATCATAAAAAAGCGAGCATTTCTGACATACAATCTTGTTGTGTGAATCTTTCCCAGGATCAAGGCCAAACGAAAGGCAGGTAACGTCGGTGCTACGTGAGGACCATAAATGACTTGGCGGCTGAGGTATAGCATCCACAATATTTATAGCGGATCTAGTAGGAGGTGTCGAGTCGTTATCCCATACGGAAGGAGGAAGAGTCTGACGGCGGGTACGGCTGCTAGAACGACGCGCCGCCGGTGCATTCTCGTCATGCTTGTTCCTCTTCTTATCGGCACCGCGACGAGGCGTTTCTTTCAGTTGATTACCATGTTGAATACCATGTTTCTTCTTCTTGTCTTCGCCCGCCATTGCTATGTTGTTCTCGTGAAACGAAATGAAAATGAATGGTCGGCGTTGGCTCAGTCAAGCGTTTTGGTGGTGCCGAGGCCATGTTCGAGGCGTTTCGGATTTTTGACCAAAATTAATTTGAGTACAACTAATATTGGTATCATACTGTACTAAAATACCACCAAAGCAGTTATATCAGAAGTTAAAAGGGCTACGTAAAGTTTCTCAAAAATAAGAACGCGCGAAACGTGCTCTTGCCATGACCACTTGAAATGAATCGCTATTGATTTGTGCAGTGACCTTGGAATAGTATGAAAGAAGGTCACTGCACAAATCAATAGCGATTCATTTCAAGTGGTCGTGGTAAGAACACGTTTCGCGTTTGTGATTTTTGGGAAATTTTGATTAGTCCTAATGGGTAGTCTACAATTTCGATATAAGAAGTGTACAGTAGAAGTACTCAATTTTTTTATGAAATTTATTTTCAAGGCCAACCTTAACGTACCTTGCCCCCTCGGCCGGATGCTCGTGTAATACCTACCTATCGCTACATGGACTTGGAATATAGCGATAGTTCTGACGGCGGCCAGACTCTTATTAGGGTGGGAATGGGCCCCAACCACATCCGACCCGCGAGCGATTGCACATACACCCCTCTTTTCTTTTTTGGAGTCAATCGGAGCTGTCCGTGATCGGAGTGTCTTCTTCCGGTCTTCTTGGTCGTGATCTTGCGTGATCGAAGACAATTCCTAAACACTCCCGCTGATCGCGTCTTTGCAGGGAGACACAGTAAAGAGACAGATGCAAGATCACAACTCTTCTATTCTCCGCGTTGTGACTCAAGAAGTAGTGTCCATCTAATCTAATCGTGATGTGACATTGTCGACATCATGCGTGGGTGACAAAAAATATTCCTTGAAAATTGTAGGTCCTGTTCTAGAGCTGCCCCCTTAGTCGTACATATTTACTAAAGTCTCTTTGGGTCCTTTCAATATTCCGTAGTTACTAGTTCCATTGTATCTATTTGTACATTGAATAGCATGTCATACCTGCCTTTGATATTTTCAACCTTATAAAAACACATTGGGATACAAACACCAATCTAAACCGGTTCTCCACATTATCCGATACGTGACCTGACACAGGCTATACGTCGACTCCTTTTCCAGTCCCGGATTCCTTTCCGGCTTACATCAACGTTTGAATGTTCCTCACATAAACCAAGTTAACGTCTGGCCTTTGTACTAGCATTTCTTTTCATTACTAGTATAAAATTATTCTAGGGGCAGATCCAGTATTTGTTCCAAAACAGGACAGACGTAATATCCAATGACAATCCGATTCACGGAATGATTCACGGCCTTTCCCGACCATTCGATTCACGTGTTGTACTTCGGGAATACATACGAACCATCCCATGTATCACTTGCCGAAACGGCACAGACAATGTACTTTTGCCGCCACCTTCCCGCCCGCAACACATCATCATCGCATCATCATCATCACCCGTTCAAGGCCATTCAAAGTTTTCTTGATCGAGCCAAAAGGTCCCGGCAAAGAAGTGAGAGTCTATCGTAGTCTATTTACGATAGCATTCTCGTTGTCGCTTCCTCGCCGGACTGATCCTACATAATATTGTTACACTCTCATAATTTTAACTGGCGTTGAACTCCATCACACATTCCATTCTAATCCACTTGCACTCAATAGCAACCGGATTAGTTCTCCATCCAGCCCATAAAATCATTATTCCTCCTCCACAACATTCCTAGTTTAGCGAACGTTGAAAACAAAGTAACACCACGCACCCTACCTACTACAACTCTACAATCATGGTATCCGTTCACCGACAACAACAACAACCACACCAAAGCCGCCGCACCAGCCGAAAGATGGCAATGGCAGCACTCTCCGCCACGGATGAATTCTGGCATTCCCCCATCCTCACCCAGCAAGATCACCAAGAGATGGACAGCACTAATGACAGCAATGACGAGCAGCACATGACATTGTCGTTGCCACCAGCCCACCACCAGCTCCTCCTCTCCAAGGATGATACCTCGGTCGTCACCCTCGCGGGATACGATCACACTGCCATATCCGTTGGCTACGACAACCTCGACGGATACGCCTCCAGTAGCTCTATTAGTGATTCCGACGAGTCCAGCTCGTGGTGCTCCCGGCAAAAGCTATCGGCCGTGAAGCAACAGGGTGGCGGATCGTGGCTCCTCGGCTTCGTGGAGCGCATCCATACCGAGAAGGCCGCGATCGAAGTAGAGCCGCAAGATGATGTGGAGGAACGAGACATGACCCCACCCGGACTAGTCCGCGTCCCTTCCGGCTCCTCCCTCGAAGATGATTCCTCCAGCGACGAATCCGAAAGCGACGACGAATCCACTGCATCATCCGCATCCTCGCCATCCAAACCGCCCAGGCGACGAGCAGGCATCTCCTTCGCCCCCACCGTCCAAGTCCAACACATTCCCCACTCCGTTTCTTTGTCGCCGCTGCAACGACGTAAAATGTTTTCCAATTCCTTCGAAGTCCGGCAGAATAAAATCCGGAACAAGAAGGAATATCGATACGATGGATACGATTGGAGGAATATTACGGAGGAGTGGGAGATGGGCGTGGATATGGTTACGGGAGAACTTGTGCATCCTGTTCATGAACACTCTTCGTAAAAGAAGAGGAGAGAGTTTATTACAATAGATAGAGGGATATGAGATGAAAGAAAGAGAGATAGAGGGCTTGCTATATAAATTATAGAGTGTAATAGTAGAACAAATGCCATTTGATAGACACACACGCACAGACACAATCATTACTGTTACGTTATTTGTATTATTTTCTTCTTTAGTAATTCAAGGCATATCAGGTGTTTATATTGGATATTGAGATTCTTCATAGGCATTTTAGACCAGCGCAGCCCAGACATTGAAGAGCAGGAGCATTGTGTTGAAGAACACCATACTGCTTATTTGAAACATGAAGATGGCAGGTGCCAGCATGGTATGGTATGATATGAACTCTATGCTTTGGAGATGCACATATAAAATCATGGAATGTGGAAAACACCTCTGCATTGAGGGCCGGCAATACCGATCTACAATATCAAACCACGAAATCAAATGATAATATTGTATTGTACACATCTTCCATCTTTTGGGAGTATGTGGTATGAATATTCTTAATCATGCATAGGATTTTGTTTCGGGGTACTCTTCTACAACTGCGTCAGCATTTAAGATGTAAAGCGTTGAGCGCTATCTATCCTACTTCCTCTAGACCGCCTCGCTCATGACAAACGCCACAGACATCACAACTGTGTATGTATGGATCTTCCCCCCTGTTTTTTTTTAGAAGACCTTCAAATAATGCTATGCAGGAGACACATTCACACAACAGTCTTCAACACATCTCTAGAGTACTGCTTCCAGAATCTCAACCTATTTCAGCGCGAGCACTTCACACAGATTTGGAACAGGAAGACCTTGCAAGTGTAGGTATTGTCCTAGTATCACAACAACTTTACAGGGACTTCTTCATGCACAACACATACCAAGTAGGAATCCCCGCTGTCTTCACATCATGAAATTCCCAAGAACACCTCTACATTGAGGACAATAAGTACCTATCAACAATCTCAAACCATGACGAAATCAAATGCTAATGTACACATATCTCTTGAGATTGCATGACATGCCATCAATACACACCAAGATTGCTCGGATATCATCGTTCGTAAGTCGTGATGCTAAATACACATCAATACATCTCAAACAAAAGTAAGCTCAAGAGTCCCCCCTGCTCGATTCGATATATTCTGATACAATAATCTATTGCCCTGTTGGACCCTGATAGCTTGTTTGTGATACTTCTTGGTTTTGAACGCCAAGAAGCCCACCAAGTTGCCCAGCCTTCTCTCGTATCTTTCCTCTCGCTTTGTCCGACAACGCCATTGCATTGTCCTTTGCCCTCGCCGGCAACGCCATCGCACTGACCTTCACTTCGCCAGAATTCTGACTGACCCATAGGTCGATTGCCTTGCTAATTGCATTGACTATGAGTGGTTCTAGATTCGGGTTAGTCAACACGCTGGCGAGAAACGATGCAGCTGTCTCGACAGCATAATCCCAGCACTTGGAGCGCAAATTAGATAGTTTTTCTCTGAGGTTCTGGTGCAGGTGATGCACCAGGCGTCGGCGGGGCCGCGGAAAGAAGAAGATTCCTGTGAGAAAAAGTGCTGCTGCTACAGCAACAGGATGATGGTGCCCATAGGTAAAACGCAAACGCTCGGGGACATTGTGGGCCATTTACATAAAATAACCGTAGAGTTAGACACATTGATCAAGAGGTTGGTCGTCGAGGAATGAGAAAATGAGAAGGAGAGTTATGCAAACTAAGCCTCCCGATCCCGCCAAGAAAATCGTGTGATCGAAAACGACAAACACACAAACCAACTCGGTGGTCCGATTCCTTCTTACTTTTTGAGAACTCTATTGTTCCATCTATTTCCATGCATCCACAAAACCAACATCATCCCCGCGCGCTGCTTAATACACATCTACATCATAAGCATAAGCCCCAAGCAAAACAACCCCTTTCCGTCAACGCAGCACAATGGGATCAGACGGGCTACAGAAACAGAAACACTATGACATGGTATTGAAAAATAAAAGCCGATTAGCAGGCTTGATGGCCGGTGCCGCGATTGGGTGTGTCAAGATTGGATACATTCTTGGTAGTGGTTCGAAGGGCCTAGCTGAAACTGAAACAATAAAGCTACCCACGACCAGTGCAAACAGCCGTGGTGGCGATTCTAACTGTCCTAGTCTCATGAAAGGACCAGGTGTCCCAACCTTCAAGGGCAGGACTGATCTCGGCGCCATTATGCAGTCTGAAAAATTCACCATTGGCGTGGAGCTGGGAGTACAGTCGGGCCATTACTCGAAGGTAATTCTTTCGAAGTGGCCGAGCTGTGAAAAATACCACCTTGTAGATATTTGGGCTCATCAAGAGAATTATAAAGATTACGCCAACAAGGATCAAGCACAGCAAGATAAACTGTATCAACAGACCTTGGACAATACTGCGCAGTGGAAGGAGAAGATAAACGTTTGTCGTAACTTTACTTCGAATTGTGTTCATACCTTTGATGATGAATATTTTGACTTCATTTATGTGGATGCTCGACATGATTTCAAGGGCGTGTATGAAGATCTTGTCAGTTGTAAGTATGCCACACACTATTCATTGCTCTTTTGTGAATGATTATTTTCAATACAATCAACCATCTTATCTAGTTAGGATTTACCGAACATTTTTTTCTTTTGAATGTCAGATTGGCCCAAGTTGAAAGTTGGCGGAATTTTTGCTGGGCATGATTATGTGACACAGGATGATGGACCATCTCCAAATCAAAATTGGACAGTCAACTATGATGGTACGATAGACGAGACTGGCACGGTGGTGAAGGGGGCCGTGGATAAATTTGCCGCAAGTGTTTGCCGGCAGGTTACCGTTAGCTACAGAGAGGGGGCTTGGAACACATGGGCAATGAGGAAGTAGCAAAAGAGTATTTGATGAGAACAAGGGCATAACAGAATGCACGGGGTCTGTGTAACTGAGTCGATAACCAGTATATAGCTGATGAAAGAATGTCACAGATCAAGTCACAGTCCCCATCAGGTTCCGTCTATCTGATGGCGACATATTAGGAAGAGAGGGTGTTGATGGAATGTGTAGTGAGATGAGGGGACTCTTTTTTTATTGAGGGCACCGTGATCCGGCACGAATTGGGGTGCTTTAGCGGGGTGATGGGGAGCCCCGCCATAAACGTTTTGTAAAGTTGGCGGCTGAAGCTAGCAAGCTAGTAGTGCGCGCGCAAGTAGGACTACTACTACTAACTACTTTGCCATAATCGTAGAATCACACACACTACTACATAACGCTAACAAAAAAGAACCCCACCAAGTGTGGTGGGCAAAACGACGGGGATCCCCCGACAAACAGTCATTTGGTATCTTCCGACGGAGATCGATTGGATGTTGGGCAAGGATTTGCCAATATGTGGGGTGATTGCTTTAATTCTGGAGGATGGGGTTTCACACCACCACATGATGTTTACAACGGATTGATGTACAAATCAAAGTTGGGGAATCAAATATGCGGAGGGTGTGGTCTCACCGAATTCCAACCGACCTTCTCCAAGTGGGTTTTGCCCAACGATTATGCAGCATCAAATAATGCAAAAAATGCTATGCATCATTACCCTGTGAGTCCCAGCCTTAGATTGACTCTACGGTTAGCAAAAGCAAACAGCACTGTTTGCTTTGTAGGGGACTCTATTGACTTTCAAATATATGACGCATTGAGACACAACCTCCTTCGACAGAAACAGCTTCAAAATCAGATCAATATATCCATAAGTGAACACCGGCAGATTCTAGTGAATTATACTAACGAGACTGGAAAGCCACCACATAAAAACTACGACGTGATGGACTATATCCTGGAAAGGGTTGTGTCTCTGACGTATAATTCTGATGACAGCAGCAGTGTAAAAACGACACATTCTGCCATTTTCCGCTACTTTAAAATGTATGGTTGGAGCCCTTGGGACATATCATTCATGGATGAGTGCAATGTGGTGATTCTCAACCTGGGTTTGCATTATGATGCTCGCACGATGATTGGTGATAGATGGGGCAAAACCAAATTTAATGACGATTTCCGTTCAGCCATCACCTACTTGACAGAATTTGCATCCTCTGGAAGAGATCGCATAGCAATCTGGAGGTTAGTTTTTTGCATGTTAAATATTGAATGTCTTACATGTCTTTATCTTCTGGTTCCTCATAATATGTGTTGCTGTAACTGTATTTCTTCCAATGCAACTCTCTATAATGTGTTGAATGCGCCTGTCAACGTTAGATCTACGCTGCCTCAACACTTTGACACTTTCGATGGTCATTATGAGCATGGTGCAAACTGTTCACTTAAAAAATGGAAACGGCCGAATGAACGCATGATTCAGAACTACAATAATGCCACGGATCATGAATTTTCCGCATTCTGTGGTGACGCCAAGACCCAATGCGGGCATCGTCTTGAACACAGGTGTACAGTGAACCGAACAAGTCTAGAATACCGTACAGTATACAAGTTTTTAATTGACAACAATTGCACAAAGCGGTTGCAACGATTCCAAGGAAACTCGACTGTCACAGGGAACGTATATCGATGGAATATTGCTGACCTTTTTGATGTGGCTTCCTGGCATAGTGGACAGGAAGAATGGAAAACGAGAGACTGCTCACACTTCTGCTATGTTGCTCCGTAAGTTTTTTTTCTTCGTGTTTCATTGCCAATGACAAACAAGAATGCACACACGAGAAAGTCTATGCTGCCAACTCATATATTTTATTTGTCTTTGTGCCATGTTCATTTTCCCTTCTCCTTAAAATGCAGTCTTTACGAAGCAGCATTTGAGCGTTTGGAACTTCTACTATCAACTAAAACAAGTGATTAAAAATATACAGTAGTGACACTTTGGTTCTATGCTGCTATCATCTCTTCAATCTCTACAATACTATTTGATGCAAAGGATCATTGAATGGTTAATAAAGCAACACTACTGAATTGGCTTCAACAGTTCTTCTAATTAATATTATTTTTTACTTACTACGCTCTGGAAGTAGCGAAAAAAATTCTCGGTCTGAAGTTCAGTAATTGAAGGGAATAACGAATGGTGTAACTGAGTCAATAATCAGTAGCTGTTAAAGAATGTGACAGATCAAATGGGTCCGTCTATCAGATGCCAAACAGGAATTTTTCTATTGCTGGGGACTAAAATCCGAAAAGATGTGGCAGGCATGTAGGTTTTATTTTGGGCTATCTCTAGACATAGATAGAACACAGAACACTGTCCCATTTGCGAGCAGTCAAACCTTTCTAAAATTAGATCAACCAGTTTGAAGCTTGGATTAAATTTTGGAGTTGATGTCTTGCTTTTACTTTGCTGTAGGCTGTAGGTACTTTGTGGAAGATGTTACAAAACATCCTTGCTCATAAGTAGGTAGCATCTCATGATGTTTCACTAGACTTTACATCATTTTTGGTATGGAAAGACATGTTGCGTGAAAGAGGTTATCCTCAATCAATGTTATCGTAATCCTCTGCAACAGCTCTCTCACCACCACCACAGTCAGCACCCGTTGTTGTTGCTGTCGATGGCGACGATGATGGCGGCAACGCCTTCAACTTATTCTTCTCACCATCCATCTCCAACATACCCTTCACATACTTCTCATACGCCCTCTTATCACTACTCCCCTCACCGGTACCCTCCTCATCCCTCCTCAAATACTGTACACATTCCAATAATCGTTCGCTCACCTCCTCGTTCTCTTCGACCATATCGGCCAATTTGATAACTAAGTACATCAAATCTTTGTACTCTCATCCCAATGTAGAATATTCTCCGACGTATTGACCAATAATTGTTTCGCATTGGCAATGCTGTAATGACTGATGAAACAAGCTGGTCGGGACAAATTCCAAACTACTACGTGGTGATTATCGTTTTGGAGGCATGGCCAGTGGCCATCATCTACCACATCGGGGCACGAAGATGAGCCATTAGTAGGGCCCTTTGTTGTACTGACTTGACGAGGCACGGGCCATACCGCTCTTCGGAAATCAGGATTTGTGTAAAATGTGTACATCAATCTATTCTGTTCGCTCTGTTGGTTGCTGTAGTAGTGCTCGTTGTCCCCCGACCAACCGTAAAAGTAACCATACTGCTCATCATCGTGAAGGAAGTTTTGTGTCTTATTATTGAATTGAGATTCCCACCACTCCCTCAAAACGAAATATGATGCATTTGACCGTTTCCATAGAAGAGCACCCGAGTTGAAGCACGCTTCCCCCAATCCATACCCATGGCATTGGTTGCACAGCCATCCCCTCATTGGTTTGTTTACAATCAGACCAGGTTCAGATTTTTTGAAGGTGGCATTCGGACCATAACTATCATATGCAAGAATACTGTACATTGAAGTTGGAGTGTAGTCAGGAGACATCAATATTGCATCCGAATCCATGTACAGCAGGTAGGAAGCTGCGGGAAAGTACGACATGGCAATTATCGTCGCCGGCAATCGTCCCCACACCGAATGTAGCTGACCCTCGTTGCCGAAAGTTTCATTTGATAGTTGAAAAAAAGCCAAGCAAGTTTGGTTGAAAATAGGGTAGGTTTGAATGATGTGGAAGTGTGAATCCCAACTGGCTTTTACGTGTGGGCTCTTCTCGTTGCGAGTTGGAACCCTTGTATCAGCAGTATAAATGATATCCCTACAAGATCTTCTGTCGCCATGAAATCGCAACAAAGTAATTCCTGACGTGTTTATCCAAGATATGTCCTCTTCATCTGTAACCACTCCCCCTTTTGAATGGGCAGAAACCAGACCACCACTTAGACTTAGTTTCCTGAGGCCACCAGTAATTTGGTAAATGTTAACAATTGACAGAAATAGTATGATGGATGAGCAGATGCAAAAGAATGTGATTAGTAGCTTCGCTGTTGGTGCGTCACCATCATATGGGTGTCTCTTATTTTTTGACAAAGGCATGGTATGACTGAAGGGCAATGCATGTGCAGGGTATCACTGCCTCGCTTGGACGCCTCTGGGGCCGGCTGTGCATCGAAAAGCTAAAGGTGCCGGGGGATGTTGCTCAACAATCTTATCTTACAGTTACGCAGGTATGTTTGTTTTTGATCGGAGGGCATTAAGAAATGATACCCCATGATGATATGTAACTATGTACAAATTCCCACGTACATTATATCCAGGGTTCGAATCCCGCTACCGTAAATATCTTTTTGGTACCTTTATCCTCTGGGTTCGAACACACATTCGACCGATTCTGAAATGAGAGGCTTACTTAGCGAATTTATTGTGAAGCAACTATGGGGAGTTGGAACATGTAATTTTAACAGTACCTAGTATTTTCAATGGGCTGTGCACTGTTAAAAAAATCAAGGTCAAACTCCCCGTAGTTGCTTCACAATAAATTCGCTAAACTCGGCTGCCTCTGAGCATTCCAAATATACGGTACTGTGCACCTGTGTCAGACCTGTGTGCACCACACGCTACATTACTTCTCTTCAGCTTCAGCATTCAATATTGTACATTGTCTCACCATGGCACCTCTTTACGCCGCCGCCCGCACAAGCCTTGCCTTGACCTTCATCGCGTCGACCAACCCCATCATCTCCGTGGATGCATTTTCTCCCATCGCCATCACAAGCCATCAGCACGTCAGCAGACCCCATCATAATCATGCAGCATCCTACTTCACTGCCCCATCATCATCATCATCATCATCATCATCCTGGCGGTCTTCGTATCAGCGCACCACCACATCACTCCAACAAATGCCCTCGGAAGAGGTAGAAGCTGCCACCCTGGCCGAACTAGCCGAACTAATGCCCTCGGTAGAGGAAGAAGCTGCCACCCTAACCGCGTTGGCGGAACTAGCCGAACTGGCCGCCAACGATCCCACCAACTTTGCCATCAACGTCGCCTACGACGTCAAACCCGACCGTCGCGACGATTTCCTCCGAGTCATGCAACGAACCGACCTGGAACCCAAAGCCATGCAATCGGTTCTAGGACAGGATGTGGACGACGCCAATAAATTCTACTTGCATCAAGAGTTCCAATCGAAGGGCGATTACAATGATCCGACTACCTACAACGAACGACTGGGTGTGGATTTCTTTCAGTCCGATCCTTTTAGTCGGTTTCCTACCGCGAATGATTTCAAAATGGCTCACGACGGGCACGAGGCAAAAGTTATTAATGTCAAGGGAACATTGTGTCTCAACGTCGAAATATGCATCAAGCCAGAGGTACGAGAACAGTTCATCGCCGTGATACAACAAAACAAAGCAGGGAGCGATGCCGAACCATTGTGTAGGCAGTACTCGTGGGGAGAGTCGAGTCAATTTAATAAATTTCATTTTCACGAGCAGTACGATGAGGGTGAGGTCGGGTTGGTGGCTCATTTGGCGGGGGATCATTTTAGGGTGTGGGAGGAGTTTGCGCAGATGGAGGGTGGGCCGTTTGAGAAGCCGCCGGTGGTGCAAAAGTTCGTTATTGTGTGAATAGGAGTAGATAGATGATTCTCTTTGGAAAACTCTACTGTAATGCACCGGCTTTGCTTAGCAGCGGATCTGCTTGTGAATTCACGGCAGTATCTTTAATCACCACATAAGTAGGTCGGTGCTGAGTAATAAACATATGCCATATTACTTATCTGTCTACCAGATGTTCGACCTGCAACGCTGCAATGATTAGACAAATCAACTTTATGTCAGAGAACGAAAGCATATTATGGTGTGATGAACAGAGATACCCCTCAATCATGCAAGAGTTGTATTGTTTTTGCATGTGATCATTTTTTGTGCTCCCGGTCTTGGAGTATAAGACAACTCTTTGATCAACTGTGTAGAGTTCTTTGGCCATATCTTACAAGTGAACTATTGTACATTGGTTTTAACACATTGAAGGCCTCCTTTGCAGTCATAGTTTGATGTTTCATGGCAAGTAATGACACTAGAGTGCGGATACATCTTTCATCTTCTCATCACATCTTATTTTGTGTCATTTTCATTTGTCATCAAGCGCTTATGTAGACGACAGGTTTTCATTCAAGGAATTTTAGTACTAGTTCCCACCTTAAAAAGATGGCGCGCTATTTCGATTCAAATCAAAACATAATATCGACGCCACGACAACCTACAACCTGCCACAAACACAAATAATCAACATCAATATCAACACAGATAGATCACCAGTATTTCCCCTGATTAGGTCCATCTCAATCCTCATCCTCTGCCCCACAGCCATATTATCGTCACTACCAATCATAATGGACAAATTTCTGAATAGCCCCGTGCGATGTTCCACAATCACAAGCGGCGTCGTTGCCAAAAGCCAAGCGGCAGAAGACGAGCCACACTACTAGCACTAAGAAAAAGTTGTCTGCTACTCCTAAGACCAAACCGAAAACGAAAACGTCCATCACCAGTAGCAAAAAGGGTGGCAAAATCGCCGGTAAAACCCTTGAGCAGCACCGACGAGCAATGGGTGATGCAGTCAAGGAATGCATTACAGTAGAGCAGTGGTGCATCAAGGCACGCACTCACTGCACCATTAAGGACGTCGAGCCAGAGGTATTTAATAAGTTGATCTTAGCCAATGCATAGAAGTTGATCTTAGCCAATGCATCCAGCGTTGTTCCAGATCTGGACGTCACTGATGATATGCAGTCGCTTCCTGTGGTCGTGGCTAGCATCAAGGGCAGTGACAGTATGGCGGCGATATTTGGTGCCACCAAGATCAAGGGAGGGACACGTATGGGAAGCTGGTCGGCAGATAAGGGTGAATGCATTTATCTTCCAGAAAGCAAGGAGCTGAGAGTATGGTGGACAATGCGCTAGGAAAATACAGCAAATTTGGATCATCATGTTTCCTCAGGATAGCAAGAGGGAGGGCGGAGACTGTGGACAATACGTGAGCTCATTTCAGATTGGCGTTGGTGCATTGCAATAAATTGCAATAAGAACAATATTCAATTGAAATTGTTTGGGAAAAGGAGGTAATAAATTGATTTCAATCTCCTCAAAAAACGGAAGATAATTTGACGGAGAACAAACGCATTACTTAGGTGCGAAAATAGATAAATAACTACCTTATCGTTTTTGCATGTGCTCCTTTTTGCTTCCGGTATTGATTTTTGATTTTTAAGACAAGATCAACATTGTAGCATAGTTAATTTTGGCGCAAACCTTCAATATCCTTCTCGCTGAATGCCTCTGTGCTGTACCAGGTATTGAGCCGTAGTTTTATGTTTCATGGCAAGTGAACGAAAGGAAGTTCGTTTCGAATCTCAACCAAAAGCTGGGTAAAATAGCTCAAATAGTTTTCGAAGGTGTTACGCATACTCTTATCCTTAAACACAACATACATTTAATTACTATTCATATAGCACCAATCCCCACACACTATTCATATCTCGCAGCAAACCATGTACTACCTACTTGTAGCTTCAGTCCCTAAATCTACCCTCGCCACGGCCACCCCTGAACATGCCCCCGTCGCCATACTCGTCATCATCAAACCTCCTATCATCGTCAAACTCCCTCGAAATGCCTCCCCTCCTACGCCCCCTCGAGTTGAAAAATTCTTCGTAATCGAAAGCGTCTTTGTTGGAGGGATATCTTGGTCGGAAAATCATGTAACTTGCCAACCCAAAGAAGGGAATGAATTTCGCCACATTCCTCAAAAACTGTTCCTCCTCCAAGCTCCGTCCTCGACGCTTCCAATCATCATCCACGAGCCATCCCTGGAAGATACCAAATATCCACAGATCCACCACAAATGTCGCCGCGACGCGGTCCTTGTCGAGTATCTTCATAAAGTCCACCATGCGCTTGTCCGAGACCCAAATGGGCGGACCAAAGTCCTCGGGACGTCCGGCAAATCCCCACCACAGAGCAAAGAAACCTATGCACGCCAATACTACGCCAAGACCCCTCCACTCTCCCAAAACGAGGGCGGGTCGGTCCAATTCCTCCTTGTACAGTGGACGAATCCTACGGGGCATACTAGACGTCCGTGGGTCCAATTGGATTTCCGATGAATATCGTTCCGACGTCCTGGCAAAGAGGTAGGGCAACAGAAACGCCGACGTAAAGAACTGCATCCAGACAATGGTGGGTACCAACGATATCAAATTCTTTTTCGTAATCGACACCGGGGGGACCAACACGATGCCATTATCCAACACTTGTTCCTGATTCTGTACCATGCGCTCGTAATACCGCGAATCTGTACCGTACGGGCCCATTCCCGATCGTTCATCGGAGAGGAAGCCGGCAAACATGAATGCCCATGCCAGTAATCCGTTGAATATTCCTTCCAATACGGGATTTAACTTGGCCGCCGTGGGCATATGCGTCGCCGGCGCAATGAACATGAAGTTGAAACTCAAATCCTGTATTTCCTTCCACCTGGCCGAATCGGCATGGAATATATCCTTCCCCGGCAAGATTCCATTGCTAAAGAACACCACGTAAACGTAGGCTATCCATACAAAGAAGGGGAGCCAACGTTTCGGATCGGCCACCAACTTACTCGCCAGACTTAATACTTTCAATTCCGTCGAACCAGTCTTGAGAGCTGGTTCTGTAAAGTCGTAGGCCTCCAGTATCAAATTGGAGTTGGGATCAACCTTGAAGAATGATGACCCTCTCGCAAAGGGCAATGATCCGAATTCGTTCTCGATATGCCACAGTGCCCCGATGCTAATCATGGGTGCATTCGACGCACGCTGAGTCGCCTGCGCGACACGATTACGTCCCAGTTGAAACGTGGGGGTGGATGGTCGATTCCTCCTCTGGTTTGACATTGCCCTCCCGACGGACAATTCGTCCACCACAAAGTAAAACGATTCGGGCAAACAATCCGCCACGTACAACAAATGATCGGCCAATTTGTCCTTGCCCTCAAACGGTTCGGAGAATTGCGTATCATCGTAGTACACATCGTCGTCAAAGCACGATAAGGCCAAGGGAATGTTACGTCGATTCCACGCCTCAAAGTATTGTTCCACGGCCGTTAACGAATTGAAGGACCGTCCGTCCAATAATTCCCGTCGGAAGATTTGGGGTACATCTCCCCGTCCTCGTGATCCTCCGCGAGCTGGTGGTAACAATCCGCCGCCGCCGCGACGTCGCCTACTGTCGGAACGTCGTCCGTCAAATCCAATATTGCCAATGGGAGGACGACCATCGATATCGTCGAAATCATTGTAAAATCGTCCACCGTCCCCTCTGGGTCCGTTGATACCGCGGGTATTTCTCCGTGAGCCATTCGTATTGATAAAATTCGAGTCCAATCCGCGATCGTAGGGATCGTTCCTCCCCACCGGTCCAGGAGGTCCACGTTCGTACCCCCCTTGGTACGGTCCGAAGTTGTTAATGCGTCGCGTCGACGAGCCCGGAAAATCGTCAAAGTCGACGTTGTCAAATGATCGCGAGCCACCGCCACGGATATTGCGCGTCCCCGATCCCCTATTACCTCCTCTGCCCCGTACAGGCGTATCGATAACCACGTCATACTCGGGATAGTTTTCATTTCGGATATCCCTAAAGTTTCTACCATCGCCACCAAATCCAATGAAGCCAGGACTATTCCGTCGTCCGAAGCCTCCTCCTCCTCCTGGTGATGCTGCTGATCCTCCCAATCCGCCGGTGCCGCCGGATGCAAATCCTCCACTGCCGAAGGAGCCGCTATTGTAGTCAAAGGCGGAGTTTCGTTCGTCGCGGATGGAGGGGGCGATGTAGGGACCACCCGCGCCGCCGCCGTATTCGTCGTCGTAGGGACCGACGAGGTCACGTAATCCGGCGTTTAATTCACTGGATGATCGGGCGGCAGAGCGTGCATTTGGCGTGGATGATGATGTCCATCCTGCTCGCTGATGCTGATGCTGCCGACTATTACCCGCTACTGATACTGACAGTCGCGTCGTCGTTGACGCAGTGTAACCGCTCGCTCCGTTCACCAAGGCAAGTAGGTGGACTATCGGCAGCATCATGTTTTGCTATGGGAGAGCCAACAAACAAACCGGGTACAACAACATCAAGCACCATTTTGGCGTTTGTTCGGCTCTTCCGGCGGCGGTGCCATTTTTTGTCGTGACGTGACATGAGTGGGAGATGTGTCATCTAGAGAGCTTATTAAATAGGAAACATTAATATGTTCTATGGTAATTCATGTAAAAAAGTCTTGTCATGCCTCCTGACGAATTTACAACACGATATTTACTTATATCTAGTGACGTCAGCGACTTCTAGATCGTTACTTCAATGAGCGATCGATCATCCGATAAGATGCATCGCTAAGATTCATTGTTTGGGTGAACGGGTACCGAAGAATTACCAGACTTGAAAATTTCAGTTAGTTGTGTTGTTTATGCACGCTTATACTGAGACATCAAAAAAGTTTTCCACTAGGAAAATCAGGGGAAGAATATCAAAGCACGGAGGGAGTAAAAAATCACCATCAAAACAATGGCGTGGCGGCATGCTTTTGCGATTGCAGGAGGAATATTCTCAGCAGTTGGCTATACGGTGAAATTTATTGCAGGAGGAATATTCTCAGCAGTTGGCTATACGGTGAAATTTATAGTGGAGGCACTTTTAGCGGAAGATGAACAAGAGAACCCAAAGAAGCGCCAAAGTGAGAGATGCTACGAGCAGAGTTGGGAGCCACAGAAGTATCAGCGAAGTGACGACTTTGATAATTTCCGCTTCCGTGGCTATGGCAGGTCCGACCACGATGATGAAAAAATACAACATTCGACTCAAGAAGAGGCAGAGGTGGTAATCGATCGGATGCGAAGTCAAGGCAAAGATCCGGATGGGAACCTCAACTCATATTACAACTCAGATTATGGTAGGTGGTTCGTGGGGAATTCAAAGCGGAAAAGATATTAAATGAACTGTTGAGAGGCTCTTACAATGCAGCATGACAAACAGAGATATTATCAGGATATCAGACAAAAATATAATATCACAAGAGCTTTTATCCAGACGATCATCACTCTGTTGGGACATGATTATGACACAATTTGGCATTGTTATCGAAGGCGTTAAAGAAACTAACATGTCCATTTGAAAGTAAGACTTAGTTTGTATTATTACCTTCATTTTTTCAAGCATGAGATGACAATGATAGTTACAGAAACGACACGCTGGGAACAAGAAACGGCAGATCTGCTTTGCATACAAGGTAGAAGAGCAAGACCCAAGTAGACAATAACAATACATTTCACCAGCGGACTATCCAGGCAAGCTTACATTTTTATCCAGACGTGGAACTGAAGGTTGCAGCCGAAGTTCAGGTTGGCAACAATCTGCAACAATCCGGACACGTTCATGTGAGTTGAAGCGGACTCCATCCACGAAGACATTCGATTGCACAACCGATGAAACATGCTAAGTGTGTATGGTATCATGTTGATTAACTTCGACACAAGGCAGTTCACATCATTATTGAACAATTATATTCAAAAAGAAAATTTGTTTGGGCGTTGACTGAAATAACAACATCTAGACAATGAGATTTCGGTTGTATGAAGGTATTACCTCATTCACCCTTCACTTATGGTAACTACATATTTGTATCGCGTCTGATTGTATTCAATATTGGAATGATCTCTAGAGCACCGTGTGGTCGCATTAGGTAGCCAATCGAGCGAAAAAAAGAATCTTTTGAAGTATAGAATTGTTGAATCAATCAATTATTGTCCAGTTGAAAATTTAATACGACAATGCAATATCATCTGCAATACTTTTTGCATCCTCGGCAATACTTCGCAAAGGAAGGAAGCGATCCGACTTTCCAAACCCACATTTATACAATCCATTCAATCGATCTTCCCGATCGACAACACATTCTTCTTGATAACCAGTCGCTAAAATTACCATGTCAATCTGGGTTACAACGCAATTGACGCCACTAATAGACGGTTGGTCACAAAATCGTACTCCTTGATCTTCCATAACATCCAAGATAGGCCCATGCCCTACCAATTTACCAGATTGAAAGCCAGATGCAAGAATGCCCTTATCTATGACGGGAACCCTTCCTTGAATCTTACCCCATCGCTTTAGATGTGACGGGAATGCCAAGTTGCATATTCTACTGCCGGGGATACCCCACCATAACAATTTGACTAGCATGTCTTGAAGAAAGTTTGGTAATACGCGCATAAGATATCCCAGGGTATCCACACGCAAGAATTTGGCTCGACGAGGGAAGATAGGCGGGATTGTACGGGCAGCTATGTGAATCATTGGCTTGTTGTCGCAGCTGTCGTCGCCATCACCTGCTTGGCATTGTTGTAAAATCGTCGTGGCAATGTCTGCAGCTGAGTTTCCAAGTCCAACTATGCAAAGCCGGCCATTCTGTGCTGCTTTTATTGCTTGTGCCCATACAGTTTTCTCACACATGTCCGTGCTGTGGACATGAGTGATCCCACCATGAATTAACTTACTGACAACGTCATCACTTGTGTTTTTCCGGGGAACGCGATGCTTGCCCGTGGCAACTACCACCGACCAAGCAGTCATTTCGGTTAACTCGTCATCATCTTCCTCATCGTTATTTGCATGACTGTATTTGACAACGTAAGGAGCTTGCTCTGTTCCCTTTTCAATTGATTTCACATTCACTCCTCGCCGAATATTGATGGCAAATCGGTGGACATAATGCTTGAGATAGCGTTGATACTCTTGAGCTGTAACTGTCTCATTCGGAAACTCCTTGTCATTCATTGGCAGTCCAGGCAAAATGCACCACTTCTTTTGAGTTGTTATTTCTAGCCCTGTGAAATGCTGGCCCCATGAACCAAAAGCATTTGGATCCTTCTCTGCCTCCAACAGAACATGAGGAATTTGTTTCTGACTCAGATAGGCAGCGACAGCGAGACCACTAGGACCACCCCCAACGATAACTACCGGTGGTCTTTCACCAGAAAGCGTGTTAAGATCTGCCCCTAGTAGAACGGGCTCGTATTGGGGAACCATAAAACCGAGTGTTTTCGCATCGTCCAACCAACTATCCATTGTATTTGGATCAACTGGGCCCACCTCGTCAATTCTTGAGACACCACCTTGTTCTAACCGATACGCTGCCACCACACTCGCAGCATGACATGCAAATATCTCATTCTCCTTCAATTTATTGGTGAACACTCGTGGCCTGTCTAATTGAGATAAATCCATGTGTAGTGTTCCTGCTTCAATGACTCGAACGTCTTTCCGACTCTCGAGCGGATGAGGCACCGAGAATACCACAGCTACGGAATTCTGAGGAATGATATTGGCAACTTGCGGATCATACTTGCCTACGATCCAGTAGTTACTGTATGCAGATCCCTCGGCAAGTGTGGATGCTGACGCGAATCCGTTTTCTTCAAAGTATTTCCTTCGTCCGGGGTCGGTGCTATGGCATAGTACATCATAGCCATGCCTATCTCGCAATGCTTGTGCTACTGCCCAGCCTACCTTTGAACTAGCTCCAGTCAAGAAGAGTTTCACTTTGATATCGCCAAGGCACTGATGGATTGTTTCCACAACCGCAGCAGCAGTAAGATGATTTCCGTGGATAACAGACAATCTTCTTTTGGGACCCAACGCTTTCACAACACCCAATCCTCCACCATTAATACTTTCTGCCTTATTCAACGCTCCCAGGCACAACACCTTGACACCAATCTTCTCCGCGTGACGAGCAGCGCCCTCGATGTTCTCTTTCACCTGACGTGGATGAGTTACAAAGTGCCGTCCAAAGTGCGAGGCTACCCAATTCTGCATTTTAGTCTGACCATAATGATTGTCATCGCAAGTGAAGAATGATGCACCATCTCCAAAGAGTTTGCGTCGGTAGTTACAGACAAAGTACCCAACGAGGTAATGTAGAGGCCAGAGTGGTATCGTCCACAATGGGGCTTGCCATCGCTCCTTCAGTGTGTAAGGAAGAAGCCAGAGTGCCCATGCATCTGACAACAGTGCGGGGTGTCCAAGGAAGACTACATCTGCAACATTATCACTTGGAGCTTCTTTGTTAAATTGGTATGATTGAGTAACTTCACAAGGGGTGGGAATGGGACTGGACACTACCCAAATCGCCCATATGATTGCCAATACAGACGATACCATGTGGGCATCCCCAGATAGTACCTCTGTCGCCATTCGTAAAATTGCCAACTTTGCTACAAACTCGATGGCCACCAAGCTCTTCCAGATAAGTTTCGGGTATTCAATTTGCATAGATGACATAAAAGATTTCCCTGTTAGGAATGCACAAGCAAGTAGCATTTTCCATTTCCTTTCTGACGGCACAACATGGGTGGCTATGCCAATCATTACTGCCAAATCCAACATTTGAATAATCGATCGTCGTCGATTCATTGAAGAAGAAGAAGTATCACGAAGTTGCATTGCCTTCAAATGACGAGATTTCAGGAACATCGCCCATATACCATGGAGTAAGCTCCATAGAAGCCATGCATACAGAACCACCGATATGACCCTCTGTCTGTACTCCTGTGTTGTGAAACCATGCATCTCAAAACAGTTGCCATCAATGATGGACGGGGTTGAGAGAAGAGCCTTGAGTGGAACTTCACCAAGCCCCAACATGAAGAATGAGGCAAGTATCGTTATGGCCGTTTCTAACCGTACAGCCTTGTCTACAACATTGCTTGCGGCACCCTGTCTACCCTTGAGATTTTCGTTTACTCGTTTGTGATGTAGGAGTTGACGTACGACATAGTCTTCTTGATCCAATCCATCATCATTTTGATTACTTCCATTGTCATTGTCTAAGGATGAAGTTTCACTGCTTGACGAGATGCTTTCTCCGTCGGTAATTTCATCGTCACCTGATGGTTTCTCTAGATTTTGTTGTACATTTTTCCTTCTATCAGATGGAGATACTTTTGCTGTTAGCGAATGCCAAGTAGTTACCATAACACTCGCCGTGCTACATCGAAACAATTGATTCAACGCCGCATGAATGACCCAAATCCCAAACAAAATATGCATTGACGAAACAAACCACTCGAACGACGCAGATGATTCATCATGAAGCAATACCAAATCTCTCACGATGCAAAAGTGAATAAACGTATCCAATCCTTGCAACAGTAATCTCAACATGGTAACAATCCCTTCCATGGGAGTATGTGTATAGAATTTATCAATGACAAGGCGCATAATACCAAATCGTGGTGATGAGCGAGTTAGTGCATCTTGTCTCACGCCTCGACTTTTGATGGTGTGATAGATGAGTGAATAGAGTATTAGATATTGCGTATTTGAGAATACAGATGCCCCTCCCTGCTGATACTGTTGGTACGGTGATGATGTTTGATGCAGGTAGGGCAGGCATAAAAACATACCCAACGTCTCACGTGCCCAATACGCACTCAATGTGCCAGCAATACTCCAATGTTTATTCGATTTCAATAACGCAATACCATATTGTCGATCGAGATGCTGGAGGAGTGGATTACCAAATACGTTGGAATGTTGGAGATAGACCCAGTATTCGTGGAGGAATAGTATTGTTAGGAGATGGCCTGGATAGTTATGTTGCTGTTGTTGTGTTGTTGATGTTGATTCTTCATACATGACGTCATCGGTATTGATGTTGCCGTGGTGGCTGATGTTATCAGCTTCGTCAGCGGAAATGTCAATGTTGGTAATATCACTACGAGAAAATTCAATCATCCACAATGTTCCAAAGTGAACTACGAGGCCGTACATTATGGTGTTGAGCGCCCTGACTACAGGGTCGATTTTTCGTACTGGTGATGCATTAGTTATTGGAAGGCCAGCATTGGCGGACCGAGGCTGAGGCTGATGAGGGGTAGACATTGCGGTAGTGGCTACGTTCACGGACTTTGCAGGCAGGTTTTGTTGGCACATGATGATGCAGTGTGCAAATGATGATGATGATGTTGTAGGTGCTATCACGGTGCAATTTATTGGTCTGTTGTGGAGGTATGGCAATGTATGGCAGCAATGTCAACAGATCTCATGGTCGTGGTACAGAAGAGGTCATAGTATGGTGGATAATGATGTGTTGTGGATTTTCTCAGATTTTCTCATTGTTTTGTTGGTGTTTGTGGGTGTTGTGTTGCTGATTTATTTTGGTTTGTTGGATGATGCAGGTTAAGATGATGACGTTGTGATGAGACATCTAACTAAATACGTCACACTTTGACTCCGTAAAAGGACCTTTACGCAGACCTTTGGAAGGCCCTATGCCTATTGCTCTGAAGTAACCCGTATTTTTGGCATGTTTGCGGGACCTTTGTGACTCATAGAAGAATTCTGAATGAGGCAGCGCGCGCGAGAGTGGTGTAAATGTACGATACCTAGGTAGGTACCTACCTACTACTTAATGTAGATCTTCTTCTCGGCGGTCGGCGGCGGGCGGCGGCCTGCGGCGGCCCAGTTCGAATTTCGGCCTGCACCATGCGCTGGCCATAGCTCGCCTCTTCATAGTTTAACAGAGAAGGAGAAGAGCAAGATGATATTGTGGTCAACCAGCAAAGCGATCGCCATCGTGTCCATCGCAGCCTTGCCCAACCTTGCATCAGCATTCATGTCTCCAATGACATCACAACCCGCCCGTCTTCACGAAGCAGCTGCTCCATCCAGCACGCGATGTGTCGCCACCTCTTCATCGTCTCCATCGACCCTATTCTCCCAACGTACCACCTCCGAAGAACTCATCCCCCGCGAGATACTCTTTGGTAATCCCGAGAATACCTCGCCATTACTCTCGCCGGATGGGATCTACCTCGCCTATTTGGCTCCTTCTCCAGATGGTGTATTGAACATTTGGATTCGTGATCTTACTGGGAATGGGGATAAGAAGGATGATCGTATGATTACCAATGAACCCAAACGTGCCATCCGCTCCGTGGCTTGGGCATACGACTCCCAGACGATATTGTACATGAACGATAATGATGGTGATGAGAACTTTCACTTATTTGCCGTGGACGCCCTATCCACTGACGACAATGATGGCATCCCACCATTTAAGGATTTAACCCCCGGCAAAAACGTCAAGGCCCAAAATATATTCACAAACTATCGATATCCAGATCAAATCCTCGTGGGTACGAACGAACGTGACCCCAAGGTATTTGACATGTATAGGATTTTCTATAAAACGGGGGAAAAGGTTTTGGATACGATGAATCCTGGGGATGTGATTGGGTGGAAGACGGAGGATGAATCGTTTGAAATTCGTGCTGCGGTAAGTAAAAATGATGTAATTCTTGGTATTTTTGGAGGTTGATTTGCGGGATTGATGTGTATGCAATGTAACACTTTTTGTTTTTTTCATTCAATCGTAGACTGTACGAAACTCAGAGGATAGCTCCACAACCATCCGAGTACGAATGTCCGCCGACTTGGTCGAATCCCCCAAAGAAGACACTGAATGGAAAGACATCTTTCACTTTCCCTACGGAGAAGAAGGTGGCCTCATCAACTTTTGTGCCGACAATGGCAAGACTGGATATCTCACGAGCAGTTTGGGAAGGGAAACTACGGCATTGCTCAAGGTTGATTTAAAGACGGGAGAGACATTGGAGGAGATTTATTCGAATGATAAGTGTAATGTTGGGTCTATTACTTTGGAGAAGGATACGAAGGAGTTGAGAGCGTTGACTTATAATTATGCGCGAACGGTAAGATTATATCACGTATCTTGCTTACTTGCGTTACGATTTACATTATTTGCACCAGAGATAACCGACTTTGTTCATTGTCTGATCTACGTTCACCTACCATTTTACTATCCAGGAACGTGTATTCTACGACAAGGAACTTGAAAAGGACCATGAATTCCTAAAATCTACCGCACCCAACCCCAATGCGGAGATTGGAGTTGCCAGTCGATCCCTTGACGAGACTAAATGGGTCGTTTCATATCTTCAATCCGACGGCCCTACATCCTATGTCATTTATGACAAGCCTACTCAGACTGTCACCCCGCTCTTTGTTTCCAATCCGAAGTTGCTGCCATACAAGTTTGCACCCATGGACGATGTGTAAGTCCATACGTTATATGGTGTTATGTAACTTTGCTGGGCTTATATTAATTACATCTCCGAACTCTTTGTGAAAACAGGAGAATACCAGCACATGATGGCTTGGAATTGGTTGCCTATTTGACACGAGCGGTTACTAAAGGGCCAAGTCCACTCATTCTTCTTGTTCATGGAGGTGAGTAGAATGGTCTTATTTGTTGCTTTGAATCATCATTATTTGCGATGGGTGTGATGGATATTAACTCTAATGCGCATTTATTATTGTCCTCAAAAAAAAGGTCCCTGGGCCCGCGATTATTGGGGATTCAACGCTCAAGCGCAGTGGTTTGCCAACAGAGGTTATGCAACCCTTCGGGTAAACTACCGTGGATCTACTGGTTATGGGAAGACTTTCTTGCACAAGGGCGATAAGCAATGGGGAGTTGGAGATATGCAGCATGATTTAACTTCTGCTGTTGAATGGGCTGTCAAGGAAGGCATTGCAGAGAAGGATAATGTCTGTATTTATGGTGGAAGCTATGGAGGGTACGCCTGCCTAGCTGGGCTAACCTTCACTCCTGATGTTTAGTGAGTGTAATCCAAAAATGATTCTTCTTATTTTTCATGAAAATTTGAATAACCGTTTTTTTGTGCAGCAAATGTGGAGTGGACATCGTAGGCCCTTCCAACATCAAGACACTACTGGATTCTATTCCCGACTATTGGGCTCCATTGCGGAATGGCATGCTTCTAAAAATTGGAGACGTCGATAGCGATGAAGAGTTCAACAAAAAGATCTCTCCTCTGTTTCATGTTGACAAAATCAAGGCCCCTCTTCTGATCGGCCAGGGTGCGAATGATCCAAGAGTTAAACAAGCCGAGGCGGACCAAATTGCTTTCAGTATGCAGGAGAAGGGAATTCCAGTAGAATATGTCTTGTATCCTGACGAAGGCCACGGCTTCGCCCGGCCCGAGAATCGGATAGACTTTAATGGCAGAGTTGAGCTCTTTCTGGCCAAGCATCTTGGAGGTAGAGCTGAAGATTTTGTGGAAGTTGAGGGTGCGACAGCCATGTTTCCTTTGTTGGAAAAGGAAGAAGTTGTTGCCGAGTGAGATTGGCCCAAAGCAAGCAGCCTTGTTTCTTTCTATCAATAAAAATGGTGGCGGGCTTGATATTCATGCTCTATGAACACTTTTCAAATCACTGAGGGACTTTTAGAGGGTACCACCTTGCCTGTTGAGGCCTCATATCAGGTAGCACTTTTTTTTGCTCTGTCCTTATCGCCTTGGTTATGATCAGTTGGGAAATAGATTTCAGGTACTACATACCGACAAAGTCCAGCTTTAATAACTATTTTTCCTTGAGAGTTTCATCTTATATCTAGTGTTACATGCATCGGATCGATATCGAGACCGATCCGTGCACAGATCAATCTAAAGATTAATATCATTTCAGATACGCTGATGTACTGATGTCAGCAGAGATTGGTATGGTATGTACAGGTGAAACAAAATATCGATCAAACCATAGATTGATACAGGGATCACCATCGACAGATAAAAATAGGAAGATTTAACAGATAAACGAAGATATCGATCTGTGCATTGATCTATTTCAATATCAACCAGAGTAAATCGATCATGCCTTACTAAGCTACTGGCCTACCCACCGATGTGATCCACTGCATAATATTACATTCTTGCCAATTCTCGTGGTCTTCGGGTACTTCGGGTGGCGTAGGGATGAAATAATGGTGCGTACGAGTTATTGGCGGTGTGAAGTTCAAGGGAGGTCTTCATGACCTGCCTATAAATTCACCTGTAGACATACCTACAAGTCCTCCAACAGACAACCTGTCCAATGAAAAGAAATGACATCTCTACACTCAAAGGGGTAGTTTCTTGATTGATAGAGGCAACACGTTCTGGGGTATGGAACAATGAATTAGTTGATGCTCCTCTCGTAGACAGCATTTTGACCAGACTGCGTCGATTAACGATTTGTGCAATTCAATGACTGCATCATGTTGACAGGTGCCGCGCAGAATGTCAGCGACGCCGAGTTGGGACACTTCCAGTTCAGTGGCGAGAATAAAGTGGATGACGACATCGTGGTGCTTGCTACTAAGAGGAGATGGAGCTCCAGCCACTGAGCACGAGCTAGCACGAGCTTGGCACGATATCAGGATATACCCCAAAGACCCCCAGCGGCGCGCCCCCAGCCCATCTCACACATGATGTTGTGTAGTTACGTAGGTACCTACGATACCTCACCTACCTATCTCTTCTGAGGGATTTGGAATTTGGATCTTTTGGTATCTTTTTTTGTGGCGGGAAGTGAAGCATCAACATCAACCTGTGACTTACGTAATATTTATCACTTTTCGTCCGTCCATCGCACGGTACTCAAATAATATGAGCATTTCGCTGATGTTAGGGACAAAAAAAGCATATTCGGATATTATGATGAAATAATTTACCTATTCTGATATCACAACGGTTCAAATTCAGATTGACGGCCAGATCAATTCTCTAGACAATGTTTCACAAACATTACGTCGAGCTGCTCCAACAGCAACCGGCACCCACAAAACATCGGCACAAAACACAAAATCCAAAGAGATGCGAGCATGAGGAACATGTAATATCTTTTGCACCATGATGAAATCCAATAGTCGCCCAATTATATTGCCCATAGCCATGGCCGTCTTGGGCGCCGTCATTGCTCTAGTCTTCGCCTCATCCGCCAACGCCTTCTCGCCACCTTCTTCCATCCCAGCTCCAAAAACTACTACTGTCAAATCTACTTCCTCTCTCTCAGTCTCGGCAACAGCATCACTAGCCGCAGTAGCCCCACCAACCTTCTCCGTCCTCTTCGGCCTCTCACTCAAACGAGCCACCCAACAATCCAAACCGCTCTTCTCGATTCCCTCCATCTTCAATTCCGCCGACTCCCGTCCCATCGTCTTATTCGACGGCAAATGCAACTTATGCAATGGGGCAGTCCAGCTCATCCTCGACAATGACCGTGCCTCGTCCGACCCTCGCGGCAACCTCCGCGTCGCCGCACTCCAATCACGCGTGGGCAAGGTGCTCCTGGCGCGATTGCCCCCCGAACAACGCGAAACCGTCATCAGCCTAAGCGCTGCGGAGGATGGCAAGGAGTACAAATCGATAGTCGTCGCCGGGAAAGATCGGACATGGCTCAATACCGCGGCATGTATCCGCATTGGGAAGGAATTGAAGGGTCCATTGCGATACCTTGCATTTTTGGCAGGACTCGTTCCCGCATTTATTCGTGATCCATTTTACAAGACGTTTTCGAGGTATAGAAAGAGATTGTTTGGAGAGGCGCCGGAATGTAGATTGTGGGATGATAACTGGGATACAAGATTTGTGGACGATGCCATGTTCGGTGGACGGTCGGGGGAGGTGGATCCGTTTGCTGATCCTAGTGCAGTTCAAGAAGAAGAGGAAGAAGACGATGATGATGATGGAGATGTGGAAGAGGCGCCGGTCGGATCACCTCCGCTGAATGTTGGTGATAGTGTACGAGTGATATCTTCCAAACCGATATTACATTCACATGTGACGGGATATAAAAGTGGTGAAGGATTTTGTTCTGTGGGAATGATGGGTACCGTGACACGAGTATTGGAGCGAAGGGCCTACCCGAAGAATGTGGCTGTCAAATTTGAGTTGGATGGAGAAGACGATGGTGCGACGTCCTTTGAGGCTCATTTCTTCCCGGGACAGTTACGAAAAGAATGAATGTAGTGTTGAGGTTGAAGCAAGGCCTTGAATTAAGCCCGAATGATGGCCACAACTGGCCAATAGTAGGATTGAGCACTTTACTGTGTACACTAATGAAAACAGCTCTATCTGACATAATGTTTAGGAACTTTAGATTTGGTTTTTACTGTTGGGGGTCTCTTAACTTCTAAATCAATCTGGGAGCAAAACAGGAAGATGAGATTGATTGACTCGTGTGCAACACAGACATTGGTGGCTGAACATTCAATTCCAGGGCTCGGCACCCATCTATTTGCCATTGTGACTCGTACCATTCGAACATGTGTATGGTAGCGATCCACTTCCTTCCAAGCATTGCAGGGTAGGCGCAAAACTCGGATGTGCTTGGTTATTTGTTAGAATGTGTAGAGTGTGAGTAGTTCCTTTGTAGAACCGTTGAGATGTTGTTAGTTGTGTTACACATGCTGTGTGACACTCTGATCTGCACACCAAACACACTCCAACAATGCAGTAACAACTCGAATATAATTCTCCGAAATATAGGCATGCTCGTCATATCAAAACAGTTTATAATAATCCAGCCAGCTAGTCCCTGCCAGCAATGTTGGAAGCCTGTAGCTCTACCACGATAAGCGGAGGTAATAGTGCCAGTACAGCAGCAGTGCTAGACGATTAGCGTAAGCGTGGCAGCAATGCCAGACATGAGAGATATTGCAGCACATGTGGGTCGTGTTGTAGGAAAATCTGTATGCAGCTGGGCGGGTGACCCCTGATCGAAGTGAGAGAGTCTTCTCTATCTCTAGAGTTCTGTTTTGGGAAATGATAAGAACTCTTGCCTCTTCTTTTCCCTCCTCCTAGTCTCTTCTCTCTCCATTTTCTTCATTCCTTTTTTCTAATATTTTTGCCTTCACACCTTGGTCTGAAAGCTACAAAAGATATGTGTGAAATGGAGAAAGTTTTCCATATGTCTGTGCTATGCTGATGATGTGTCAGTCAATATTTGAGAACTTTGAGAGGTTAGATTTTTAGGATTAGACCAAGACGTTCAAAGTCGAGGCGTCTAATTTATACAGAAGAACTAGCATCGCATTGCAAATAGCTCCAGATGTGCACAAAGCAGAAACTATAAACGAGATAGTCCCATACTCGCTTTATATTCCTCTCGGACCTGCCCTCTAACTGTCATGACAACTGCCTGTGCCTTCACAATCGCTGACATTCTTTCCTCAGTCAAAATTCCAGTAGTCGCCACCACATCTGCACAGGCAGAAGCAAATTGCAATCCTTCCAAGTAGTTGAAAAACATAATATCTTCATCCCAGACGGAACTCAGGAAAGATCTGAATGCTTCCACTGCCTCGTCCTTGACATTTTGTGATACAGGGACAGCAGCAAGTTGACTTCGAAGCTGAATGACTCGAGATTCGAGGTTGGGCGTTCCTACAAACAATTGCATATCAAAACGCCCAGGCCTGATAATTGCAGAGTCAAATGCCCTCAATCGATTAGTTGCCAGGAAGAAGATAGATTTCTTTGCTCGCCTCAGATCGTTGAGTTGGGTCAACATTGACGTTGTGAGCAATCTAGACTCCATACCCAATCCTGGCGTTTCTCTATCAAGGCAGAACTCCTCTATTTCATCAAATAGAATGATGCAGTTTGTCAATGATTGGAGGCGATCGAACACGTATCTAATTCTTGAAGCAACATTGGTGAGCCCGTCCTGTAAGAACGTAGAAGTGTCTATAACCAAGAAGTCCCATCCCATTCTTTCTGCAAGCGCCTCGCCTATTGTGGTCTTAGCTGTCCCAGGGGGACCGAATAAAATTGCTAGAAAGGACAAGTGTACATCAGATGATTAAATCAATGAACAAGTGGTCACAGCAACGAAACATGTTCATTCTTACCCGAGTATGCAACACCCATTTTGGGCACACACGCACTTCCAGTGAGTGGGATCGTTTCAGAGAATGGCATAATCATACGCTCGCCAAGAACAGCTTTCAGTGTCCTCTGCTCAGTTGCAGGGTCGCCACCAAGGTCTGTATCAAGGAGTCTATCCCACGAGGCAAGTTTCGGGACGCCATTGTTTGTCCTCCCCCCAAACTCCTCTAACACATCAATGTGAAGCAACCTTTGAACGACCTTTCGCATCCTCATAACACATGTCAATGTCTGAGCAGTAGACCAGGCCACGGGACTAGACGATTGAGCAGTCATGTGCGGGGACGCCCATCCGCGTAAAGGCTTTCCATAACATTGACGTGTAATAGGATCACAATAGTCTGGAATGATTTCAACAGCTTGATGGTCTTCAATCCAGCTGAGAAGTTTCCGCATCCCATCAAGATGCGGGCGAAAGTCCTCGGCAGGCAAAGCATCAAGCAGCGCAGCAACAGTGTCAGTCGCATAAATAAAAGCATTTCCCACATCTCGTCCAGTCATATGGAAGGACTTGTAGATTGGCTGACCCTGATCCCACATTCCATCTGCTTTCTGCTCTTCAAAGAAGGCAGTCAATGCAGCTTTCACCAAGCGCTGGTTGGGAGGTTTTACCGTAGTGCCGGATGCCGGGCCCTCGCCTCTTGTGGCTTCTCTTCCCGCTGTGCCGGCCATGGCATTGGATGCTTTGATATAGGTCAAAAGAGAGTAGGTCAATCTCATGATGTCAAATGAACTCATATCCCCAGCTGCCCTGAAGGCTAGCTGCCTACACAATTCATTGTAGCTCACTTCTACGCATCTAGTCAATGAAAGGAAAACATTACTTTCTGCATCTTCCGGTAGAGCCAAGGTTGGAAGTCCACCTAAACCTACATCGTCCGTTCTAATTTCGGGTGTTGACTCCACAAGTTCTGCCAGTGAATCAGTTATAAGGTACAAGATATAATCAGACATAGGTTGACTAATGCCAGAACGACGCTTTGGGCGATTGTCGATTGTAGCTGCAATCAACTGCTTGACCCTGTGACACAATTCTTCATCCATGGATGTATTCAAAACAGATCTTTCCTTATCAATTTTCAGTACTGTATACAACAAAAGAGGCACCTGAAACAAGTCTTCCTTACGCCAACTCGCACGTAGCAAAGCTTTAACAACGCCCCGAATGGGTATTTTGAAGGATGACTTATTTGTATCATCCAATACATCAAGTTGTGGCTTCATGTTAGGATTGACAACATTGGAGAATGTGGAGCAGTCGCCAGTGGCGAAAATGGTCTGCAATGCAAAGCAAGTGCTGGTCACTGAAATTTCTTGGACACTGCCCGGTCTCATCGAGAATGATTTGAGGTGCTGTGATGAAAAACAGTAGCAGTATATTTGCACAGATGTAAGTAACTAACAATACAAAACAGCAGGTAATGTGACAGACCAACATCATGTATAAATGAATATAAACTCACTGGCTCGTAAAATGCAGATAGAATATCTGGACTCTCCCGTTCGAGATTTTCGAGTCTCGTTTCTACCGTCTTTAGATCATCAAAGAGGTAATCATGATTATTTGCTGCTGCTGCATTGCGTAGAGTCACGCGGCGGATATGCCCAGTTTGATGGCTTTGCATGACGGATGGCGCATTATAGTGCAGTTGTGTTGCTGACGAAGCAGACGGGAAAACAAAAGCACTCGATGTGGGCAAGCATGCCACGAGCCACGCGGCAAATGCTAGCATGACCATAATAATTGACAACTTCTATAATAATTGACAACTTCTTGATTTGACTTGAGCTAATTGAAAATAGAGTATGCCGCCTCTTCTTTGCGGTGTCGAGCAAACGTAAATTATATGAGTGGAGTGGCTTGAATGGAGATCGAAGAGATCGAGATATTGGCACCCTCTGCTTCTGACTCACTTCCGGGATAACATCCGATTCAGGAAGATCTCAGAAGATCTCGATACCTACTAGAAAGGAGGAGTAGCTTGATATCGTACCTAGCTCGTAGGTACTTTGATTTTAAGCGATCACCTGAATATATCAACGTAGGAATACATAAAAGTAAAGTCGCCAACTAGTTGGCGGGGCCCAACTAATCTACCTAACAAGAAGATCGTATCGTACGATACGTGACCAGTTATTTCTTTCCGCCCAGCCTTTGGTTGTTTAGCCTTTCCATCGTTGCACGATACCTCTCTTCCTTTGCACGTTGCTTCTCTTCCCCTGTATTTGCGCATTCTCTGCACTTCTTCCGCCCATCACAGCCAGCACACTTCTTTGATTTATTGTACTGCACTGTAGTAGTACCAACCTTCGATCGGTTCGCCGCCTCCAGCCAACCAACCAACATCTGTTCAGGAATCAGAAGCACAGCCACGCGCGCACAGCTTTAACAAAGCCAAGATGGAGGATTGTCCACCACCACCCTCCACAACTAATAATGATGATTCCCCAATCGACCTCCTCCAAGATGCGCAGTCACCTCACTCCCTCCAAAATCCACCTCGGCAGCCATCATCTTCCTCGTCCTCATCATCATTCGATCTCTCCCAACTATCACCCCAAGAAGCCGCCAACCATCTCTTCTGCAACTCTGAAATCCTAGCCCCAATGGTCCGCGCCTCCACCATCCCCCTGCGAACGCTCGCCCTCTCCCACGGCGCCTCCCTAGTCTACACGGAAGAACTCGTCGATCGATCCATCTTCCCCACCGAACGTTTGCTCAACGAGGAATTAGGAACGATCGATTACCGCGTGCCCACGCACACCTACAGTAAAAAGGTGCAAAAGCGAATGGCGGCCGATGACGACAATCCAGACTCTAAAAATGGGGCGGTATTATTGAGAATTGATCCGTTGGTCGAGAAGAACAAGTTGATTTATCAGATTGGGACGGGGGAATCCAAGCTGGCATTGGAGGCGGCGACCAAAGTGATTCATGACGTGGATGGGATGGATGTCAATATGGGATGTCCAAAGAAATTCAGTGTCAGCGGGGGAATGGGGAGTGCGTTATTGAAGGATGTGAAACGAGCGTGTGATATAATTTCGGCGCTTCGTAGGAATCTATCCAAGCCCGTGTCGGCGAAGATTCGGTTGTTGGACCCTGATGATCCTCGGCCGACGCTTGATTTTGTCAGAGCGCTGATTCGGGCGGGGGCGCATGCGATTACCATTCATGGAAGGATAACTGGAGATGAAAGTCATGTCCAGGCGCGATGGTCGACGTTGGTCGAGGTTGTACGACAGCTGAAACAGACGGAAAGTGTACCGATCATTGTGAATGGTGATCTCTACACAAGGGCTGATATTGTAGAGATGAAACGCAGGACTGGATGCGATGGCGTCATGCTGGCACGACCGGCGTTGTACAACATTAGCTTATTTCGAAAAGGAGAAGAGGAAAAAGGCTTGTCGCAAAATGACAATGAGTGGAAGCATGATTCAGAAATACCTCTCCCTCAATTCCAAAAGACGAATCACGCCGGATACCATGGCTACAACTCTCCCCTCCTTCACTCGCGAACCAAAATTGTTCAAGAATACATTTCGCACTGCGTACGATATCGGACGCACTCCAAAAATGCCAAATATGTCGTGTGCGAAATGATGAGCAGCCGCCGTGCGCCGACGCATCGTGTTCCCTTTATGGATATGGCATTCGAGGGCGGGCAGACTATTCAGAATGTGTGCAAATGTCGAAGTTTGAATGATTTGGTCAAGGTTTGGGATGTCAAGTGGACTATTCCACTGCCGACGACGAGTGATGCAGCTTCTTCTGGTAACAATGCAATGAAGGGCATGGATGAAGAGGATGAGACAAATCACAAGTACGATGACAGATATTTCCTTGATGCTGACAAGTTCCGGAAGGAGAGAGAGGATGCAGTGGATGTGGTGTTGGCTTCTTCTTCTTCTTCAAACAATACCAAATTGAATGAAGATGAGGATGAGAAGAAGACAGAAAATGGCTGTGATGCTGATCTTAGTTCTAGGGATGGCAGTGGTGCCTCTTTGCCGGTGTCGAAGCGACAAAAGTTATAGCAAGGAATAACATAACATCTTAAAAACTCTTGACTTGACAATTATCTGTTACAATAATTAATAGAAATAACTAACTTCAACTGGACTCTACAAAACATATAAACAAATAGGACACAGATGGCTCTCCTTCAATATTTGACCTCTCAAAAGACTCTCGGTCAACAACAGAGATAGATTGCCTTTGAACAATAAATTCTACGTCGCACGTTGTGGGATTAGGAAGGGGTACTTCTTTTTCCAGGGCTGGTATTTTCGGAGAGGTGGCTTACTTTGGTGTTTGGTATATTGCAACGCCAATTTCACGATCCAACGGTGGTGTCCGCTCGTTTCCCTCCTTCCTGCGCTCCTCCTCCTCCGGATCCTCGTGGCGTAAGTATTGTGCACTAAATGATGCGAAGTAGATTGTTGCCAATGCATGTATCATCACGAGAAGATAAAAGGAATAGGTAAAGTCAGGCGCAGAATCTAAAGTCTTGAACATCGGTAAGCGTAATGCGCTAGCGTCTCTCAGCGCCTTGAACACCGGAATGCATGCTGCGCTTAGCAAGTTGGAGAAGAATTGCTGAATGACCCAAACAGTGTTCTCGCTGAGCCTATCAGCAACATCCACTCTGGAAAATATGTACGAGTCAAGAAGGTTTGTGTGAGTACGACGAGGAAGATGATACACTCGGATGCAGTTTTGTAGATATAACTCACCCTAGTTCAGTAGAGAGAGGTTGCAAAGGACCTACAAACACAGCCACCATCATTAGATTCAACCACAAACTCTCTCCCGAGTCTAAATTTGCACCACACAGGGCCAAGGCTAGAGCACCGAGAGCTAGAGCAAGAATAATCATGTAATATAACCTCCCAGCTTTTTCAGTGCAGCAGCTCCGACACGTAATTGATGATAAAATTATAAGCAGCTGGAAGGCTCCTCCAATGATACCCACAGATTCTACCAAATACCACATAAAGGTGGACAGAGTGTTGATTGCAATACTCGACGTCGCAAATGCCAATGCACAATGTGAAAACCCTTTGCGAGCGAAGCAAGCACGGAGAGAGAGCCAAAATTGATGATAGTGTATAGCAATGTCAAGTTGACCAGGAGTTTGCACCATGATTGGCTCGGCTCCATCTTCATCGGTTGGCGGCAAATGGTCTTTGGGTTGAAATTGCTGACCAAACTTGTAAGAGTAATACGTTGTTTCGCTAGGAACATCTTCGCCCCGAAGATTGGGAAATGGCGAAGATACTGCACTGACATCGTCGGCCCGCTCACTCGGAGTTAATTTCACATTATTTGGGTTGTTGGCAAAATGAGACCCCGCCAGTGTCGTATCAGTAGAGCCATAAGAGGGAATGCTGTCTACGGCTCCTCCAGCCACTGGTCCTGACATCATTGGCGAAGGAGCATGAGCAAGCGCGTCGATATGCTCCATAGCAAGCTCCGTTGGTCCATCGAAGACTGGTGATGGCGCCTGGGCAATGGTATTATACTCTGCCATCATCCCGGCATTCTCAAAAGAGGTAGATAAAGGGATAAACGGCGATGAGTTAGAAGGGCCATTCCCGGTGCCTCTCTGCCAATATTTTCGCTGTTGAAGAGTTGGATTTCTGTATTCTTTTGATGAACCTTCACGTCTGAACTTGAGTGGCGGAATTCGATCATAACAAGAACTTTCGTTTGTGAAAATAGGTCTTTCAACCGTACCTCGAATTATCCTGGCCGTTCCTGATGGCGGCGTAGGCGGACAATCATCAAACTGCATGGCAATGCCGACAAATACCACAAGCGATAGTATGCTCAGTGAGTGGAAGTATGGAAGTAAATCATCACTTTCTCTGACCAGCAACGTGGCAAAGACAAACGCACATCCAATCCCGAGTTGGTTGCTGTACAGCGCAATACCTGTAGCTAACGATCTTTCTTCTCGTGGAAACCAAATTGCTGATAATAAGGCGGGGGTGCACTGATACAACGGCTGGCTCAAACCTGCGAGAATGAATCCAACATACATCCGTAAGTCCAACTGATCATCGGTATCAGTAACGCCACTTTTGACCATGTTCCCTGCCATCAGCAGAAGGGCACCAAGCAAGATAGTTTTTCTAAGGCCAAACCATCCCAAAATTGCAGGTTCTATGACACTTCCAACAACATTGGCAGCAAGAAACAGAGTCACCAGACTCTCGGGATCCACGTCTAGAGTCTTCGCGGCTAGATTGGGAATGGGAGCGAGGCTAAAACCAGTCCAACCTCCGAGCAGATTCAATAAGACCATGTAACTGAGCATGATCCATCGCGATGATGAGTAAAGATTAGCTTGATCCCTCTCGTTGAGCAGATTTTTGATAGTCATTGCTTCCTCGTCATCATCAACATCATTGCAGCTTCCAAGACATGACTTAGATCCTCGTCCAGATCTGCGCCCCTCGTTATCTTCTTCGGAGCAGCTATAAAGAGCATGCAACCCGTCATCGGAGTAAGCAAGGCTTGGTTGATGACTATGCGATTGAATCGTAATCGATGTCTTCACACTTATATCGTGTGGCGACCTCATGATCTCAGCCTCTGGCTCTGGCTCCGTACTCGGTGTCTTCACACTTATATCGTGTGGCGACCTCATGATCTCAGCCTCTGGCTCATGCTCGGGCTCGCCAAATGCGCCTCGTGGACTGCTAATGAAACTCCCCTCGGATGCAACAGATCCACCCACTACTTTGAATCCGCCCCGCAAATTGGTCAAGAATGGGGAGTCGTGATGGGCATGTGGTTTCGCTGTAGATTGTGCCGATGATGCTGCCAGCATTGCGCTTTGTGGATTGGCATAAAAATTACTAACAGGGGGTGGTGTATCCATATTGGAAGGTGTAAGGACAGAGCTAGCATGGTGACCCTCAACTGGAGCATGTCGACCAGACAAAGAACCAGACTCTCCCGAACTTCGTCTCAGTAACTTATTAGATAACGAATAAGCACTTAGCTCGTTCTTTATCACTTGATCATCAACAGAGGACATGCTGCCTTGACTAAAAGGAGTAGTAGACGTTTGACGAAATGGAGATCCTTTGCCACTCCTCCTACCGCCTACATGTTCACCACCTTCAGAATCTGTGCTACCTTCAGTGAGAGAATCATCAGCGCGCAATATCCTTTCGATTGCTGATTCCTCCTCTGAAAGAGATAGTTTCAGCTCAATGACATTCCGTGCACCAATGATGTTATCAGCAGCAACTGATGGAGGATGAGGAGCAGAGATGGTCCGCATCGGCGAAGGCGGCGTAAGCAACTGTGATGACAGCGGTACAAGACCTTGTATATTTTGATGAGGGTTTGGGTTATTGTGGGAGTGAGGATTCGAGACTGGCAAAGGTTGCTGTTGAGTGTGATGATGGCTTTGAGGTAGACAAGCTCTATGTGCACTAAAGTAAGATCCAAGAGACGAATCATCAGAAGAAGAACTACTAAACGAAGCATCATTCCTGATACCTCGATAAGAGTTGATCATATGCACAGCAGTGCCGCCACTTTGGCCACCATAACTATCTTCCAACGCGCTTGCAGTAATTGAAACGGATGTAGAGGTTTGACGATGAAAGAGCAGTGCTCTTCTTGGAGAAGAATGAGCTGTTGTATTATTGACCACACCATCATCTTCTCGTTTCTTCCTCTTTCCATCCTGTACAGCAAAAATATGTTCAAGCTCATCCTCTTCTTTCATGAAATCTCTCTTTATTGGGCGATAAGGAGTATGCAAGAAGTCATCGATATCCTCAGCTGACGTTGACGAATCATCGCTAATGTAAGAATCAGAGCTCATAACTTTACGTAATGATAGCGGAGACGAGAATTGCTTTGTTGACGTCGTTGACCCTCCTGGAGTAGTATCCGACGAGTTGTTTTTGAGAGCCTCCTCCACTGATTCCTCATTTTTGGTATTGTCTTCCATCGAGCTGCTATTAGTTTTGACCAAGTCAAATCCGAAGGCATCATAATCATCTGGAGTACGCGGAACATCTTCTGGGGAAAAGAGACTGGAGCGAGGTTGTATCTTATTTGTTAACCGAGGTTTTAGTCTTGTCTTTGGAGGAGGAGTTGTGGTGACACTACTACTTGGACTTGGTGTAGTTGATGGATTTGTGTTGGTCCTATTATTTGAAGGTTCATCAGTAGCCGCATTATCAGCAACATCTCTTATTGTCGATGATGCGGACACAAAATTACCAAAGCCCAAATCATCGTCTCTGCCAGGTGACGTCCTGTCGTCCATTCCATCTTGAAAGGACGATATAGGTTTAAGCTTGGGTCGAATCTTTCGACTCTTTTTCTTTTTCGCTTTAGTTGAGTTGTTGTTCTCGGTTTCATCATTCGTGCTTCCCATCATGCCGTCAGTGTCAGGAGCGGCATTTTTGTCACCGAGAGATGTTGCTTTGTCTTTGGAAGAGGAAAGAATCATGGAAACAGAGGTGGGCATTCCCTCTAACAAAATTATGCAGCCTAAGAATTGATGTGCCGTGCCTTCAGTTCATGTGGTGCTCACATGAAAACTTCCACAGAGCTAGCCTGGGTGTAATGGTATTTTCGCTTCCGTAAGACATTCTCTTTCAGCTTTTGATGTTCTCTGGCGGCGTTGAGGAGAAATAATAGAGAAGGGGCTTTTCTGAGGCCGAAGCTTATCGTAACGTAGCGCGTAGCGCGCCGCCCAATTTTTTTCTATC
>JALLAU010000010.1:0-28582 GCA_036939495.1 Thalassiosira hispida | reverse complement strand
GCCTTGCTTTTCCACTGGAACATAGCAGATACAAGTTGTGATGTTCGCATTCCATATGGGGTCGATTTGGGATTTGGGTTGATGGGTAAATATCCCCCACTGGGTTGATAAGAATAAGATGTAGGCCGGCGATAGAGAAGTTCTTTGCAAGGTTTCTTTGTGTAATCTAGGAATTTAATACAATAAGTTTTGGATTGACAGATGGAGAATGTACAATAGGGGAAATGGCGGGATCAATTCCAATGTAAGGCCACAATGTCAGGCAAATTTTGACCGAGGAGGGGGAGTACTACGCACAACTATACGGAGGAATCCCTATATCAAATAGCCTTAAAAACGTCACGTAACTCACGACGGTTAAAGTGCAATATTTTGCAATATTTCTACTGTAGGTACGTTGGAATAGTAGGCTAATCTAAAGGACCCCCCGCTCCAAGAGTAATTATATTTCTAGAGTTCGACACAGAACCCCACCCACGCCTCACAAGGATAGATACGACCTAAAAGCAAAGAGCACGCATGCCACGCACAACAAGGGTGGGACATGTTGTTGAATGTCTGGGCACAATTAAGATCACCTTGGTATGACCGGGTGGGAATGTTTGTAGACTGTTCTACTTCATTGTCAGTAGTAAAATCTGCAAAATTCAATTGTGTGCTACATCATTATCAGTGTGTAGGTATGCCACGCCGATTAGGTGCAATGGATGTTGTATAAGTAATACATACTATAATGATGTTTATAAGTATGTCCGTGGCCTACGTTACAAGCTACGCATGTTTGGTATCCCATCCCATGTGAGGAGCCAACTTCCGTCTATATGGCGATGACCAATATGTTTTGGCCAACACCACTGTCCCTGATTCACAATTGAAGAAGACATCGTAGATTCTGGCATATCACTTCATACGTGAGGGTTGTGCACACGATGAGTGGCACACAACTTTTGTCAACTCACATGACAATCCAGATAATATCTTAAATAAGCATTTGCCTTCAGGGGAGAAACAAACAAACTTTGTACAATATCGGGCCAAATTGCCATCTTGGATTACGCTTCCCGCGCACAACCTTCCTCACAACAAAAATGAAGCAAACGGCACGATCACCATGGGATCCGCTCAGACGCCATCAGTAACGCTTATCTGAATTTGGGTCCAGGGGTGCAAATCATCTCTCAAGTACATTTGAGTTGGCGACCCCCTACTCAGATCCATATGCAATGGTCTGTAGAGATGCATCACACCAATTCACACAGACAATCATGTGAAGGTGAAATCTTCAGGGGCTGTATGAAGTGATTCACGTGAATTCACGTGAATTCTATACGTACTAATTCCTACGTTACTTACGTGTAATTGCTGACAAATATTTGGCCGGGAGACGAGCTAATCATCTGATGACTCAGATTTCTTGTATTTTTGTTGTTTGATGTCGTATCTTTGCTTTTGATGTCATTCGTATCGCAAAAACTACATGGATAGCATATACGTGTATTCAAAATAGTCCCCTACTTTGAATTGCTCAAACTACTGAATTCCTCCGTGGACAGTTCACAGTTCACACATGAATCACGTGAAAAGGGGTGGCGTGATGTGAAGCATTTACGACCACTTCACTTCACTTCAAGACTTCACGGTCCGTGAGGCATCTCTAATGATCTGTTGCCTTCAAGCTACACCATTAGATGTAAAAGTTAATGATCATTAGCTATCATGATAACTAGACCACTTTTAGGCCACCCTATTTCCGCCTGCTGTACCGGTGCCTTCCCCACAAAGAATGCGGGCACAGCACGGCGGGTGGCCAACATGTGCACCAAACCGCGTCTGTCCTATGCCACAAGCGTCTGTCCTATGCAACAACCTTCATTCAGCTCAGCGGAGGCATGATGCATTGCTGCCAGGGTGAATGCACAAAGCCACTCACTCCCAGCAAAAAATACATCCCTGTGACAATGAGGGCGTCACCTCATCATTCACCATTCAACACCGCGCGGCGCTTGCACAGACACCTTACGCGTGGCTCAATGTACCATATCTGTTGGTGAGTGCCATCGTCTTGATGGTGATTAGTAAGTGATGTTATGTGCTGTTGGCGAGTCATGAGCGTGGCTGCTCAAATACCATTGAGCGATTAAGTACAGCGATTAAGTAGTATAGCATTTATCACAAATTAAAATAGCCTAAGTTAGTCAAATAATGAGAAATGATGATTAGGTAATGACCGTATTCCGTACTGAGTTCCTATGTAGTAATTAACCCTAAAGTCTCACCCTTGAGATTGACTTCAAAATTCTTTGACTTTCGACGTCTTTCTGAAATGCTAGCTTTCCCTGTGCTTTGACGCCTCTCTAGGTAGCTCTAGCAAGCAACAAGCATCATCTTCAATCAATTACCTGTAATATACTCGTGCTGCAAAGCGATTGCCGCCGTCTCCTTTCGACGCCGATGGCCCAAAGTTGGCAATAATGCAAGCAATTGTTCTAGAGCGTCCTGACTCCTGACTGATTTTTCAAAATCGGCACAGGAGGACGAGTCAGCGTCTTCCACTAGAAAAATCTATGCAAAAAGGCTCAGCCTCATCCTACTACGATGTTGCTTTGGAGCGTCTCAAATCGGAATGGAAGCACCATGGTGTGGTGTCATGGAACGTGTGGGCTCGTGCCCCCCCCCCACTTAGCTGTAGCTGTCTTGCGCTCGTCTGTCCATCAGCACAATCAAGTGCAAGCACTTAGCCTCGCTTCTTATTCGACTCTCTCCATCACAACAAAGGATACTCTAAATGTGAACTACGAAAAAGCACTTACTAAAACAGTCGTGTGTGTGTGATAGGTACCAGAAACGTGCTGGGTTAAACCTCAAAGGTGCAAATCTAGCTCTCAGACTTTCCTAAATGTCGCCCACCGACCTGTTCGCAGGTCAAATAAGAAAGGCAGGGATTGGAAGCTATTGAAAGGCAACTTGAAATAACACGTTTTAGGTGAGGTGATCTTGGCATCGCAACTGGTGGGTTGCGATATAAGGAGGGAGATCCATTGCCTCTGAGGATCAGTCTGGTGCACAGGGTCCTCAAACACGCAAACGAAAAAAACAGGTTACCACCTGATTAAGAAGTATCATTTCCTCTCTATGGGATATGGGATCTCGCTCAAATCAAATCGCAGTAGCCATCATTTTATTCGTTTATACTTGAACTTAAAAATATCAATTTGCCAGACAGGGTGTGATGGTACTCAAATATTTTTCTTGACATGAACCTACTCCCACCAACTCCTGAGACTGGTAGCCTACATTTCCATTTCCATTCACAACACATTGGCTGTTGCACCTTTCCTAGGTACCTAGTATGTACCTATATACATCTTACTTAGGCCGACCCGACCACATCCTTGGGAGTATAGCTTCCATTGCTAATATTGCGACTCTTAAATGCATCCGCCAACCAAATACGTCCCTGATGGAATGCCGTCAAACTAAGAATACCCTTGGCAATACCCAACCCTTGACCACGGAACACACCACGCATTCCAAATTGTTTTGAGTCATTCACCACCTCCGCGACGGCCTCCATGACACCTATGGACTTGCCGCCAATTTTAGATGTTTGCATGATAACTTCTAAACGAGAGAGGGGGTTAGTAACACCAACATAAATAGGGGTAACGGCCGCACTGGCAAGCAGTCCCGAGGTGAAGTTTCCAACACCATGTTGGGAGAGCTCTCCCTTGATGTATTTCTGAAGCTTGGGCTGTCCGGCCAACCCCAGCAATGCCGATGCACAGGAATGCCCCATGAGTGGGACAGTACCGCGAAAGAGCGGCTTGAAGTTATGCGCGGCACTCTCCCGCAAAATTTCCATAATGGGCTTTTCGGCTCCCGTCGTTTTGAAGGCTGTACGTTGCTGCTTTTCAATCATACGGATAGGATTGATGAATGGGGCCGATAGGACGGAGGCTCCGAAGGCGGCAGGGACGGAGATTGTTCCATCCTCTCCGAGGAAAAATGATAGGCCGAGAAGGATTCCAAATTTAGGCACACGCTTGAATCCTACACCAATGATACGAGGCATGAGTCCCGAAAGGCATGCCGCGGCGGGGTTGGCTTTGAACACAGCGGTTGCCTCTTGCGAAGCGATTTTCGGATCGACGGCCTTGCCTGCGGCATCCTTGGCGTATTGTTGGACGAGCTGACGGTAGGCCGTGACGGGGTTATCTAGGACTGTTTGGAAGGCACTTCCGCCGAGGTAGGCGGTCATTGTTTGGAATTGGGAGAGACCATTCTTTTGAGAAACGACGAAGTAGTCGGAATAGGTTTGAGAGACACTCATTGTTTGGGCGAGGGATTCGATAGCAATAAAATACGAGAGGTAGCCGGCAAATATGAAGCTGGCACACAATGACAATGATAACTGGGTGATGAAGACGAGAATACTATGGCGAAATAATGGTAATGGTACGGGGCTTATCCATGGCGCGGCGCACTCCACTTGAAATCGACGGTGGTGGTCACGTCGTCATTGCAACACGTACTCTACAAAGACAGCTACAAAAGACCGCAAGTTTGTAGGAGTATCTTATGCCGCAGGTAGGAATTAGTATTAGATACGTAGAATCTTATTAGGTACCCGTGACTGGAATCTGAACCTGCATTCCATTTATGGGGTGAAAGCAACATCTAATGCAATGCCGTATTCATAGATAGAAGAAGTTTCTCTTCATACATTTTCATCATATTAGAGTGTTGCCATGCAACATCAAAGATGGCCATGCAACATCAAAGATGGATACCTAGTCCAGAAAATAAGATCCAATTGGAGGCATTCGAAAAAAGGCACACTGAGATCTTAGGCCTGTGACTGGATGATCTCATCAAGATGATTGTCATGAACATCATGATCTCTCAAAAAGTCATATTTATATTTTGTTTACTATTGATTTCATCATAAAGAATGAAATGGATACCAAAATTTGGAAGTATCTATCAAAACCAGTTATCCATCTCTCAAAAGGTCTCATTTTGTTTATATTCTACTGTTTACTCTTACTTTCGAAAGAGTGAACAACGCTGAGATTCTATCGGAAGCATTTATCATTATAAAAGAATCACCAAGACAAGGAGATGCTATCATCTTGACCAAAAGCCTCATGCACATTGTTGCATCATCCAATCTGATTATTTCGTAGCCATAACCTCCTTAATCAATTTCACATTTGCTTTTGACCTAGCAACTTGCATTTCTTTATCCGTGAGTTTCTGATCATAATCCTTCTGCAACTTCGCAAACATGTTCTTATAAGAAGCCCTCATATCCTTCTCGTGCTTTTCCAATACCTTAATCTTATCATCGAGCGCTTGATTTGACAACGCCATGAACCCTTCCACATCTTGGCGCATATCGGGAGAACAGGCATCTAAACTTCCTGGATTGCATTTGGGTACCAATTCCTTGATTGCAAATGATTTGAATTCCTCGTAATTCTTATCTTCCATGGGATACTCTTCAAGATATACACCTCCAAAGCTTGCATCACCATATAAAAATGTAGGAAGGCCCATGATCTTGAATCTGGCACATAGACTTTTACCCTTGGGAGCGTCTGTACAATCTATGCTACCAATTAGTACATTGTCATCGTCGGGTAGTTCTTCAAAGTACGTTGCCAACTTATTCCAATCCCCAGCAATGTCCTTGCAATGTGGACAATACGGAGAGTAGAATTTGATAAACACTTGTTTACCCTTTGTTAGTTTGTCAAAATTGTCGCTGGTGAGGGCGACTGCTTTCTCCGAATCTCGCACTTTTCCAATGGACACTGGGTCTTTACCAGGAGGCTCGTATGTGTAGGCCTTGGAGACATGATATTGCGTGCACGCAAGGAATAGGAGGAGAAGTTGTTGTAGGTGCATCATAAGAAATTGGGCTTTCATCATGCATGATGTGTTCATCAATCAATGCCCGTCGAATTGCTATGAAAAAAATAATGTCCATCATCGTCATCGCATCGTGGCTGTTTGCTTGCCGTTGCTTCCTACCTGTTGCTTCTTTATTATGTACCCGAAATGTATATCAAGATGGACACAAAACTGGGTATTTCAGCCGCCTCCATCTGCTTCTCTCTCCAATCTTTCATCCGCCATCCGCGAAGACGGCGCGGGCATTGATGTTGATGAATCTCTTTGCGGACACAACATTGAACATTGAGCCCAGGAATCACTTCCAAGCAATAGCAATAGCAATACTGTCGAATAGAGCATTATACCTGAATAATTGACAACATATCACACACCTCCAACGGTTATTTTCTGTGCATATTTGGGTTTTCATATGCGGAGACGGACCGTTCTATCTTTGCCGTTTGATTTGCCATGGCTTCAAGCACGACTTCTGTCCTAGTGGGCGTCGAGGACACCACACCGCAGACGCAACACTTTGATACCATCCGCGAATTTGATGATGATACTATCCGCGAATTTGATGACTCCGAAGAGGGCTTCATAGATGTCTCTGTAGACGATGATGAGGACAATGCCCAAATAATGGTGGAGGATTATCCAGATGGCGATGACGAAGAAGAAGGAGAACGCGCTTCTTCACCCTTGGAGATGACCCCCCTCCTTTTGGATACGAATAATAATGATGGGGGAAATATCCCTCGCAATGATATTACAACAACACCGCCGTCTCCTCCAGCAAAAATTCATTCACCAATAATAACACAAATGAGATCTCGACATAACAAATCAGGTGGAGCGGGCAACGATAGTCCCGGCACTCCTCGCAGATCCATCAAACGATCGTGTCTCAAACGGAAACAGTCCAGGGACAGCCTCCATGGATATGAAAGAATGGATGTTGATACCTCCTCTGCGCATTCTTCATTGAGTGAATCATCACAGATGTCTGGGAGACCCGCGGGATGCAGACGGATGCGACGATTTTGTCGCGAGTCATCCACTCACTTCTTACGAACTACAGTGTCGGTTATGAATTTCATGGCTAGGATATTACTTTGGGGGAGCTTCGTTGCCATGGTCGTGGGAGTGGTTTGGTACAGCCGGGAGCTTAAGATGAATGGGACAGATCCTCATTTGATTGCGTGGTTTTCGGCGGGAGCATTTGTTTTGTTGGGTTTCCCAATATCCATGTTTGGGATTATTATGCATTTGAAGAATTATTACCAGCCGAATGTTCAATGCTACGTCGTTCGTATTCTTTGGATGGTTCCAATCTACTCGATTGAGAGCTGGCTGTGCCTTCGCTTTCACACATTGGCAATATATATTGAAACACTTCGAGATTGTTATGAATCGTATGTGCTCTACAGTTTCTTTCAATTCCTAATTGAAGTACTGGGAGGGGAAGAATCGTTGGTTTTGATGCTCAAGGATAAGAGTCCAACTCGAGGGGCGCACATATGGGGACTGGGGTATTTTGTTAAACCATGGATAATGGGACAGCCTGTGTCGAGGCATGAGTCCTTCACACCCGTAAAGACTAAACATGGGATGGGGGGGTCTAATTTGATGTCCAATGGTCATGGTCAATTTGGACCCGCATCGCCGAGTCGTCCGATCAAACGGATTCAGTGGACGTCACCATTTTTCGTCAAATGCAAATTTGGAGTCTTACAGTATGTTTTGCTCAAATTTGTGTCGTCAATATTTGTCATGTTGCTTGAAATGTATGGACTCTACAAAGAGGGCGACTTCACACCTCGTGGAGGCTATCTGTACATTTGTATTCTGACCAATCTAAGTCAGTGCTGGGCTCTGTACTGCCTCGTCTTCTTTTATTATGCACTGAAGAACGAACTGGGACCTATACGTCCAGTGGGCAAGTTTTTGAGCGTTAAGGCTTTGGTGTTCGCTACTTGGTGGCAAAGTCTCGGTATTGCCATCTTGTTTCAAATGGGAATGATACCACACTACACGTCGTTCGACAATGGCAGAGAGTGGACATCAGAAGCCGTTGCCAAGGGTTTGCAGGATTGGCTCATTTGTATTGAAATGTTTTGCGCCGCAATAGTGCATACGTTTGTGTTCCCTCACACGGATTACCTGGAGCCATTGGGGATTGTAAAACAACGCGCCAGTAATCACATAGCAAATGGGGCCAGGAGACTTGGGAGAAAGGGTCGTCCAGGATACCGAAGGGGTGATGACAAAAGTGCATGTAGCAAAAATAGCAGTGAAGCAGAATTCAGTGGTGCTTTGGATCTTGAATTAGGGTCAGGGGATTTGCCGATGACGACACTCCAAGGTGGAAATGGTCCAGAATTCAATGATGGCTGTAGCACAGTAGAAGAGACTGACAAAGATAGCACGGGAAGTGGTGGGAACAGTGGTGAGAACCCACGACATCAAAGACAAGGATTTGTGAGTGCCTTGCTAGACAGTACTGTGCCTCGAGACGTCTTGGATGAAAGTGTTGGATTTTTAAAGGGTGACTTCAATGTGGAGAAGAAGACACTGCTGCATCATGCGGCCACGAGTGATGAGTATGATTTGTTTTCGAAGTCATCAAAACGGCGGAAAGCGAACAAAGCGAATCTTCGAAGTGCGCAAGTCGCTGCAGTTCAGAGGAAGATCAAAGAAAAGAAGGCCCACCACTCGACAGCAGGGGTTCCTAATTCTGTGCTACTCAATGATTAGCGCGCATATATTTAACACTTCAGATTTAGAACACGCCGCTGTGCTTATGAATATCTTTTGCTGTATCCAATTAACTTCTCTACCTTCCAATCAATATGTTCATTCATCCACTCTATGAATTCAGCATCTAGATCTTTAGGTCTTAGTGGTCGCGGAGGCACTCGTTTGCAGCGAGCTTTTAGCCCCGTGATATGTTCTATTTCATCAACCAACTCGCCTGTCCCTCGTGATACCACGTATTCGAATTGCACAGGAAAGAATGACGCAACCCCATGAAAATTGGCAACATCCAGGAAGTTCAATACTTTGTCGCGTCGTAAATCCAAAATGCCATCATAAGGCTGACCAGAACCGTCATGATTCATTTCGTAGACTACACCCACAGTCCGTCCGTGGTATGTTTCATTGTAAATGTTGTTGCGATCCGTTTTAGAGCAGGGCACGACCTCATTGAAGGAGAAGCGATGCATACACGTAGCATTGTTATGAGAACCAGACTGTAGCAATTCTTCATCTACGTTTCCTCTAGCCATCGTCCATGGCGTTGTCAGAAACTCTTTCCAATCCAAATCGAAATGATTAGGTGAGTGATAGGGTTTCTTGCGCATAGAGTCAACCCACTCGTACGGATCTCTAAACATTGCGACCACAAGAGAAGAGTTGGTTGGATGGTAGTTTCGATCCTCCCCAGAGACTCTGCCACTTGCTATGTCATCATATTGGAACCAATGCTTATATCTAGTGTATCTGTTGAGAACTTCTAATTGGTCGCCAAAGCACTCCTCTAAATGTTTCGTAATCCATTTTGTTGCGCTGTGACGCTCACCAATGAGGTGAATACTCTTTATGGGCCTCATCTCTTGCCTTTGTTCCTCTACGGAGAGTAAGTTATCATCTATGCTGCGTCCATCGACATCCTTGGGCCTGGCGGTGATCTCTCCTGTGAGTGTTATGCGTGATATTAATAGAATAGATGCCAGCAGGAACCCCAGGGCAATATATTTGCAGGCAGATAACTCATTCGACTTCATATCATAACAATTCCCTTTGTGCCGATGCAAGAGGAAGAGTAGCGAAGATGGTTGGGAGTTAGATTCCCACTTGCTAATTTGGGCCAAATTTTCGTTTTTGTACTATTTCCTATCGTACATCAATAGATTTTGTTTGAATCTCAACCCCCCAGTACTCTCCATCCTTCTCCATCCTACTACCTTATCCGATAACCACCTTTCTGTTGAACCTCTCGGCCTATTATTCAAACAAACAGATCCAAAATGATTTGGTCAAGGCAATTATATTCACCCTTAATAGTCGCTTTGTCATTACTTGGTTGGGCCAAGAATAGTTGCATATTATTTTGCATGGGCAACGCCATCTCCATCATTAGCGACAATGCAATATCAGACGTGGCTTCAAATCGGCTTGGTCGGGGTGCTTTCACTGGCAGGACCAATGTCGAATTTACATTTATCGGCAGTGTGAAAGGAAATCTTAACGCTGCGAATTTTCTATCTCCCGGGCACTCCGCATCGCAAGATCTGATTCAAGGCGTCGCAGATTTGATCAGTGCTACAATCAACCACGAGGAAGCCGGCATAGTGTCATTAGCAGATGGTATTCGTGTAGATATTATTACCGACATAGGTGAGCCATTCTCCTGCATTCATCTATGTCAAAAATCATACTGTGTTCCTGAATCTGCGGTATTATAATTCGACTGTTTCTGATAAGAATGTCCGACCACACTAGAATATGCCGAAGCAGACACAGCATGTTTGCATTTCGTCATTGAAGTTCCATTATCAGTTACAAATGGACCAAAGGAATACATTGTGAAAGATATAATGAAGAGCAAATGGCTGAAAGCAACAAACCTGGATGGCACACTGTATGATGCTGTAAAAGTTGCAAATTACGAGACAGCATTTATTGGGATTGGAAAGCCGGGGGCTGGTGAATAGTGTTGAGAAGCCAAGACGACTTGCAATGTTGTGCAGTCATCAGTTCAATGAAATGTTATTTAATAACTCCAAAAGTGAACTCCTCGATGCATCCCTGGTTGAATTGGCGCATTTTGGTTGCCGAGGGATTGCAAGCGAAAAGCAATTGTGCATGGTCCCATCTTCTGGGCACAAAATACATATTCCACAACATTGGAATGCGATTCTTTGTCACATGAACATGCAAAGTATATAGATTATAACTATCATTTCTTATTGTACTCAGTCTCCTAAGACGGAGATTCAAACATCTCCAGGCTAGACTAATCACACACAAGGTGATATATACTCAAAGTAGCTTAGAGATAACCCTTATAGAAACAAACAACCTCGAATCACATCAGATATGCTTGATACACGTGGTTTTTTTTTTCCGTCGTTGTTGTTTGTTAACACATTTGTTTTGTTGCGCTAATTTTATTGCTCAGTTAAATGCTATTACCACTGCTGAGCATAGCAAATACATTGATGTTGATAATCGGGTGGTTAAAATAGATTATGGGTGGTCAGCGGCTGCCGCTGACCTCTACGTTGAAATTGTTTGACATTCTTGCTCTGACTACCGTCCAGGCTAGACTAATCAATTTTATTCTCTCCTCTACGCATCGTCTGTATCAGTTGCAAAATATCATCACGTTTCTTCTCGATGACATATTTGTCATAAGAATTGCTTCCAAAAAAGTTCATCTTGTTGGCACCTTTGGTTTTGACAAAATTTGCGTCCACCTTAGGAGTACTTCTTAGCACTCTCTCTGCATTTTCCAACATGAACACTCCGCAATCCTTAGTATTATCTTGCTGCAGCACAGGAGCCGAAAATGCAGGCATATTCTTCGTCGTGAAGGAGGAGAGACCTGGATGGGACGAGGCATATTCGGCCTCATAGTAAGCATTGAGGTATTTCCGAATATTACCAGTGATTTCAGACGATTTGTGCAACTTGAAGTGTCTCCCCGAATCAAAATGGACCATACACCAGCCAAAGTTTGGATTCTTGTCACATGTATTTTCGTGTGCCACAGCATCTTCGAAGATATCAAATTTAGCGTCCCAGCAAAAATCACACTGCCATACTACCCTTGGTTTCGCTGTGCTAGCTTTAGATTCAGCATTGTCTTTTACTTGGTTGCCATTGGTGACCTGCGCCCCGCTGGGATTTGGATTTGGTTTAGCCATGGTTGGCTTAGATTCAGCATTGCCTTTTACTTGGTTGCCATTGGTGACCTGTGCTTTGTTGGTGCTATGGTCATTTTGGGGTTGGCTCTCTGACGCAAGTGCATTGACTTCAGCTTTTAGTAATTCCTGTTGGCTGTTACTGCCAAGATTTTGATTTGGTTTGGCCATCATTGGCTTCGATTCAGCATTGTCTGCAACTGGGTTGCTTTTAGTGACCTTTGTTTCGTTGGCGGTGTGGTTATTTTGGGGTTGGTTCTCTGATGCAATTGCAATAAATTTAGCCATCAATGAGTCATTTTGGCTGCCAATGCCACCATCAAATGGTTTCATTGCCATATCACCAGGAATGGCAGGCCTGTCGCTGACAGACTCCTTCTTGTCGTTGCAAGTATTAGCCGCCGCTGTCCTCGATTCAGTATTTTCAGCAACTCGAATGTGATTAGAGACATTCCTACGTTTGCCATCATCATTCTCCCCAGCCTCGGCTTTGGCAGCATCCGACGTGACTGCTCCGTCTCCTCCCTCCTCTACCATCATGGTGGTGGTATCGGAACAATTACGTTTTCCATCACCGTCGTCGGCAGAGTTAGTAGTTTCAGTTTCAGTTGCTGCAATGGGGAAACTTGCACCAAAGTAATCCAATACCCTTCCAACCCTGCTGGCGGAATCCTGTGTTTTGTCGGCGGTGTGGTTATTTTGAGGATGGCCCTCTGACGCATGCACATCAGCTCCGGCTTGCATTGATTCCTTTCGGCTATCATTGCCACCACTAAATGACTTCATCGCCATCTCACCAGGACCAGCAGCGCTATTGCTGACATTTTCCTTCACATTGATGTTGGATGTATTAGTTACAGGATTGGAGGTTGAGTTAGATGCAGAGGAGGTTGTTGTTTTGGCCTTCAGATTAATGGCATTTCCTTCTTTTCCTTTCAAATCCTTCGCATGTTTGCGTACTGGCCGTCCAGGATGAAAAACGAATACACACGTCCAATGCAAATGCTCATTGATAGGAAAAATCAACAGCTTCTTCTTGAAAATATCAATCCCTTTGGTCCACGACTTAAGGTCCTTCCAGATTTTGGTGCGAACCATCTTGCTGTTTCGAGTGCTAGTCCCCATGATGCTCTTTATTCGAGTGTAGCAGAAAGAAGGGAAGATATGTATCCCTTCTCCATCCAAATCATCCCAACCTCTGCCCTCGCTGATTGCTTTGCTTTTGTTGTTCTGATCATATTGTGACTTGAGATATTTGAAGTAAAAATTGATGATACTATCATTCAAATAGGTCATGGGCCTGAGCCGGAGTAAATCATGTCCAGTTATGGGCACACGCTGATAGGTGATGAGCGTCTTCTCCGTGTAGGACGTGCCTGAAATCGGCTTGACCTGACTAGCGGGTATGTGACACGTGCCATACTGGAGATTGATGCTATAAATGACGGTGGGCTTGAAAATAGTTGCATCAGAGTGTTTCGCTGAAGATGCGTAGCGCTCTACACGCAAAGAAAGTATCTTCCCTGGTCCATAGGGGGTTAGGACAAAGTCATCATCATGGAATGGCATCAGCGGTGGGTCTGGTGGAGGGAGAAGTAGTTGCGGAAGTAGGTTTGAAGAAGAATTATCGGTGGAAGAATTTATCTCAACTGCATCATCTGCGCCATCCATCTTCGCACCCCCCCCATCTATTTGTGCTGCAGCATCTGTTTTAACCTCGTCTTCTTCTTCTTCATCTGAACTATCTAAAAGACAGATTACTTCATCCTTGCTCTGCTGATTGTTTGTTCTTGCTCCAATGTTTGATGCGCTTGTCTTCAGTCGTTTGCGAGGAGGGCTGTTGATAACCTCGGCCATACCGGTGGCATTCAAGACTGGGTTCGGCCGTATGAAAGTGATATAAAGGGGGTAATTCTGTGGAGATCGAAGCATGTCCGCCAGATCTGAAGATGGTTTGTCTTCACAGTTAAATGTTGTGAAATGATCCGCTCGGAGGTACGGACGACAGCGTCTTTTTCTTCTATAAGATTTGCTTGAGTTGTCATTGTAATTTTGGACTTTGGCAATTTTGGGGGGTTGGTGATGACGAGTATATTGAATCTTTTCCACCGCATCCCATGGACTTATTGCGCCAGTGAGCACAAACTTCAATACATCCTCGTTCATGACTTCAAATGGAATAGAGCCATTGCGGAATTCAATCGGGGGGATATTGTTTCTCCCCCACTCGATCAAGGCGTCAACGTTGGATGGATCGAACGCATTTAGTCGGCAGGCTGATTCATCCATGTTTTCGCCTTGGTTTCCTCCTATAGCTGTCGACGAAGACGTGTTAGTTTCCGCGAGAAGCTGCTGTGCGAACTGGAAAACGATTGAGTTGTTCGAGACACAAATGCTCGTCGGTCTCTTCCTCTTATTGTTCACAGGAGGAGGTCCTGGAGGAAGAGGAACCACCCGCCCTTGTGCAGCTCTTGCGGGAATCACCGTCGCCATCCCTTGTGCAGCTCTCGCGGCTGCAGCGGCCTCAGCCTCAGCATCAAATTCTAAGTTCAGAGAGAGGCCCCCAAAGTTGGATTGAGCTTCGTTCTCCCCATCAGTGCTATCATCAATCTCGATCGTTGATCCCCCGCCACCGCCGCCGCGAATTGGGTATAAACAATCTTCGTCTTCATCGTACAGATCGTCTGACTCATAATACGGCTCGTCTAGATCGAGTTCATGATCAACTAATACAAATCCCAATTTCCTTCCTGGTTGAAACGATATTTTAACGGTGAATCGTTGCATTGATGCCATTATCCGAGATTGTGTGCCTCTACCTCTATCGGCGCGTCAAAATTCGCAATTGATTGACTCGCCTCGGATATGGAACAATGTGGATTATTTGTTCTTTGTCGTCGCCGTGGGAAAATTAGAAGATTGCACGATTTTGCTCAGGACAGGAGTAGTAACAGCCAGCATCGTCATTGCTATGGATGGCTTGGCTAGGTATGGTTCACGCAAACATGAATATGATGTGTGAAGAGTGAAGATCTTGTGTGAACTGAAAAAATATGTCCTAACTGGATATATCTTGAATGGCATCAACACTATAGCGGGACCTCCTTCCCGCCAATAGTTTGGATATAAAATCCTCCCCTCCACCAACCCATAGCCAGCCATAAGTAGCCAATGACAATGATGAATGATGTGTACATAACTCTACGATGACGATAGACACGCCAGTAGCACCATTATCTACCATTATCATCCATCTCATAGTGCTCATAGTACACGTGCTCAACTGTAGCAAGAGCTAGAGTTAATCTCTGATCTCAAGAAAGACACGATATAATGGCACACCCGCATCATGGTGCAAATGCGCCTCGAGAAGCTTACAATGTCTTTCGAGACTCCCCACTGAGATACTGTGAGAATCCGATTGCCAATTTGCATTGCTATGAACTGCATCATCATTATCATTTATCATTGTTGATGCAACATATATTGTTTGCCTATCCTAAAGTATTTGTATCTACCCTCATTATTTTTGCATCACAGGTGGTTATGCAAATGAGGTGAGTAATTTGGATCAGCAAACAAATTATGTCTCACTTGAACGCAATCACTTACAGTTGCCTCATGCTTTTTGTACCCATGAAACATGTCTTCTTCAATAAGGTTGGCGAAAGCTTTCGTTATCAGGTTTGTACGATAGTAGTCCATAAATCATGCATTTCCGTCCACGGCAGCTTTTTCACCTTTGTTTTCAAATGAACTTCATGCAGTATCCCAGACTTGTCGTCCCAACGTATTTAATAGCGGGAGTGTACTGTTTGGCTGATGCCACATCTGCTGGGTATCAAATTATGTCTGAAGATGATAGTAAGAAACATGCAACAGATGGTCGTTCAAAAGAAGTGCGGGCAGCTATTGCCGGATTTGATACATTAGTTTGGCAAGGTAAGAACTGAAAAATGATAGTTTCATCAGATTGTATGAAAAACAAGAATTCTCATTTTTCTTTTTATGATACACAAAGGCCTGGCAAGTGTAGCCATTCCTGGTGGCGTGATAAATTGTAAGTACTGGGTGGTTGCCACCCAATAAATTGCCATCAACATTGGAATACTGATATATCTCATCTTTGTCATATTATATGAATCAAACATGCAGTAATTGTTCGTTCCTCCAGGATTGCCGTCGCTAGAACTCCTGTTGGCATAGTGCCTGCATTGGTATCAAAGTGGTTTCCAACTGCAGCTGGACTCGGATCAATACCCTTCATTATTAAGCCTATTGATAATTGCGTTGACTTTGCACTAGACAATACAATTAGACCAATGCTAGGAGAGCCTCCTTCAACAGAATATTGATAGGTTTGATGTTGCTCACTAGATGGATGTGACAAAAAAATTGATCCTCTAATCGTATTTACTCTACTAGTCCAAAAACAGCTCACCCTAAAAGTCCAACTGAAATAGAAACATATATTAACCCTAACCTCAATACCTAATCCTAGTCATCCATAGCACTTTCTGCATCAGTGTCTGCCGCCTCTGCTGGGGCTGAATTATTTGAACCCTCCGTGTCTACTTGAGAGTCAACATCACTCTTTTGTCTCAGATATTCGTCGACCTGAGCTGGTGGTGGAGTCAGAATGACGACTGGTCTAGCCTCGTTGCTTGCAGCATCAGCTGCTGCTCCTTCGTCATCTCTACCATTGTCTCCATTTTCAGCGGCGTCATCAGAAGACATTGCACCGTCGATGCTATCAGCACCAAAGATTGCGCAGGCAAAGCAGCAAATGACACACCCCGAGATGAGGAGGAAAGGAAAGAGAATCCAAAATGTACTAAAGGAGCTTGTGCCATCAATGTCTTGCTCATCTCTTTCTTCGTAGACTTGGTTCAATTTGGCAACAAACAGAGCTGCGATCATGGTTTGAAAGATAATGTTGCAGAAAGAGCCGATGGCTTTTGACTGAGCTTCAGTTGCTTTGTTCTCTGCCTCCACCTCCGCTTGTTGAAATTGGTGGAATGTGTCCTCATCCATTTCAAACATGAAATCATCATCGACTTCATCCCCATCCTCGGGCTCCTTAGCTTCACTGTTGGCCTTGCCTTCCTCGGATTTTTCATTGGTTGTTTCTGTTTTCATTGGTGGCACATCCTCAACAGCTGTATCAATAGCGGTTTTATCTTCTAAATTTGTTGTTTCTGGCTTCTTTGCTTCAGCTTCCCCCGCGGTATCAGGTTTCTTGTTCTCAGTTGTGTCATCAGTTTTAGCACTATCACCCCCATCTGTCTTGTTGGCATCTGCTTTCTCTTCGTCGTTGTCTTTTGATTCTTCCCCATCCTCCTTTTTGGCTTCCTGCTGTTTCTCAAAGTGATCAGCCATCGCCTCTTGGACCTCAATATGCGCCAAAGCCGACGTGCAGAAAAATCCATAACATCCTCCACAGCATTCAAAGAACATGGCAATCCAGACTGGCAAGAATGTGAGACCCTGTGTAAAATGAGGCAAGATGTATGTGAGATCATTGCGCACAGAAAACTGATTTATTCAGGAAATCATGTGCGCACGTACCCAATTCCAGTCCTTGTTCGCATCGAGTTGGATTATGATTAGCACGATGAGGGGTATTTCAGGAATGATGATCCGCTGGATTGATTTGCTTGCAAACTCATGACGTGCTTTAGCTTCTTGATATTCAGGACTGCGTTCGATGCGATCAAATTCATCGTCTTCCACATCCTCTTCATTGTCCCCTGGGGTCTGAGATTTCGGCGGGACGTGCACTATAACATATTCCTTGTTGATCTTATCACGCTCTTCTTCGTTGAGATCATTATAAGTACGATGAAGATGTTGATCTTCAATGTCATTTCCATCATCGTCTTGCTTTGTCTCATTGATAACATATTGTTCCAAATATTCAATTGTCACCATTTTTGACATATCAGCCCGTACAGAATTCATATCTCTCTTTGATTCTAACAAACGGAGCGCCATCCAACAGTAGAAGGGGATGAATAATAGTGCATAGTCCCAGGAGAGAACCGTGTCAAATTTGAGAGCGAGAAACAAAATACCGAACACAAATGAAATCCATTGCATTAGGGGAAGCACTGCCTTGCCAATAACTAGGAGCACTCCATAAAATACGGCAAAGGCCCAAAAAGGAATGAGAAGGGCCACCCAACTAGCATTTTCCAACGCACCCCCATTCTGCTCCAGCATCTGATCCACCTTGGCACATAAGAGTATGGGTTGCAACAATACCAAACCAAAAAATATGAGGACCAATGCCATCAATTTGGCCCTATCAAACACGGAACTCTTCGCCAGGTTACCCAAAAGAACGTGAGGATCCCACGCATGGCTGGGGTTGATTACAAAGTCCATGCCCTTGTCCCCTAATGCGTCATATAGCTGACGCTTCTTTGGGTCGCTCAGTGTGTCATAGGCGGCCTTCATCTGTTGGAAACGTGACCGCGCTTCCTCCTCCGTGATGGTCTCCCCCTGGTATTGCATCCCCCGTTGGCGTAGCTTGTCAGGATGGAGCTGCAGGGAGCGCTTTCTGTAGGCCTTCTTGATATCTTCCGCATTTGCATTCTTGGGAACGTCGAGGAGCTCGTACATGTCGACTTTATCTTTATCCTTCTCGTCGGCATTATCATTATCGGGGTCGTCGGGGGGTAGGAATGCCGAAAACGTCCATGCAAGGAATTTTAGTTGATAGGTCTTCATTGTCCTTTATTACTCTATCTTCTATCTCTATTGGATATAGGGCTACACCGCAGCATTGGTGTTCAGAACGTTTTGGTGAGGTTCAGAATGGTTCAGAACTTTTCGTGGTGGCGAGTGAATGAGAGAAGATGTCCACAACCTGCCATCGTTTTTGTTTCGCATTTTTGGTTGTGATATCAGTGAGCTGGCGCACTTTTCCACGTGACATCTAATTCCCTCGTTGCCCGCGTGTAACTCTATTATGCGCTCGATTTAGAACTGCCTGGGTGGATGGATGCGCGATCCATAAGCCTCTTGGATTGGGACTCCTTTTTGTTCTCTGGGCTCCCCAGGATGAAATCATAGGAAGCTGAAAGGATTGCCAGTTATTAGAATCATTTAGTATTGCACATGATCATGAGATGAGGTTTTATCTAACCATTAATAATTTACAGCAAGGTACTGTACTCAAGCACAGTCTTCAGCCACCATAGTCCACTGAAGAGGGAACAGATAAGGGATGGACGTGCCATTTTTGAGAACAGTCAGCCGCACGCTCTGCAGGTTGTAAATTCCTCCTGAGTAAATGCGGGCCTTAAGTGGAACAGAAATTTCATCCCCTCCTACTAACAACCAATTGAAGCAAGTTGTCCCGACGAAATCGAAACCAGGTTGATGATCAATTGCAAACTCAAACTCAACTTCTGTCTCAATTAGTCGGTTGCGAATGGTGATTTCAACATCCTCATCTAGAGGATCTTCAAAGTTGTGTAAAACTTTTGACTTGTACTTTGCCGTTAAAGCCAGGGGACAACCCTTGCTTTTGTTCAGAGGTCTAACTAGCAAATTGCGTAAATGATGCTGTCCATGGATGTTATCATCTATGCCATCGTTTCCTACGATGGCTGACCAGCAACATATTATGTTGATATTAGAACCTCCACTGACAGGACAAAGGCTTGCAAGTGAAGTGGGATGGGCAATTAGGGCTGAATTCGAAACTTGTGACTGTCCATCTGATGATATGTTTGATTCCTGTTCTGGAAGAGAAGTTCTAGCCCTTCGAATCTGTGCCACGTGTCGCGGTTGTCCCTCCTTTTCTTGTTCTGCTTGGATTTGCTCCTTCTCTATTCGGTGAGATTGCAGAGTAGACTGATCAGAGCAGAAGGGAGTAGCAAGGGTGCCACCGTCAGATTAGTTCACACAACAAGAATGTGCAGCACAAAGACACTGGACTCACGTTGAAAGTGTCATGTGCTCGCTCACAGCACATGAAGTCTGTAACTTGTGCACCATACGGACGGCTCATTTCGGGCAGAGACTCCAACGCTGGCTTGTTTCCGCTTGAAAAAGTGAGAGTACTAAATGTGACCGATGAATTGGACCTTTCAATGGGTACAACAAGATAATGCAACGTGACCCGTTCTTGCCAGCCTATCTTTAAGGATGATACAGGATCCCCAGAGCTTGTAATAAGAGGGTTCGATAAATCATGGGAGTCTACCTGTCCTAGCAATTGCCTTATCTCAAAATGTCGGCTTGCGATGCAAATCTTGTCCAGATGTATTTCCAGTTTGGTTTCTCTATCACTTCGGTAGTTCATAAGCTGGAATGGGAGAGTAGAGATGGTTGAATGAGAAACAACTATATATGTCCCAATGCAAAGCAGAATATGAAGTCTCACCTCAACGGAGAGTATGTGTTCTCCTTTGTTGGAAAATGAGGGCATCAGGGATGCCGACATCGTTATTGATGGGTAGACTGGGACCGAAAGTAGCTTTCGCGCCCACCTATGACGTGGGACCAGGCTCGATGTCGAGTTATCATCGCTCCAGAGTTCATAGCGGAATAGCATGTAAAAGTCCTGCCGGCCACCGCCAGAGGTGCGAATGGCCACAGGAACCTCAACAGTTTGCCCAGGCTGCAATATATCCAACTGGTTAGCACTCGATAGAGGGACTCTCATTAGAGTCCCACTGGGTCCAACACAGTAAGAGGTAGACGCATCCTCGCTACTGGTTTCGTCGAACTGGGTCATGTTCAGCCAAGGTGCATTCGTCTTCAGCATGATGTTGCTTGCGGGGGCATAACCGACATTTGTTAAAGTAAGCTTCCACCGACTAGTCTGTCCTTGGAGCACAGTGCTTTGTGTGCTTTCATCCGGGGCGAGCGTGACTTTCAAGGAAGGCATCTCCTGCTCCACCTTGGATCTTAACAAGAGGGACTCCCCACGAATTCTCTTTGAACGATTGACCTGTGTATCCTGCAGCAACGGACCTGGCAGATCAAAACGATGATATATCCAAACCTCACCAAGCAGATGAAAACGCACACCAATTATTCTCAACTCTCCCTCGACAAGAGGACAAATTTTGAGATTCGCCACAGTGTCGGAATTTGGTCCCATTTTCACCGATGACTTTGTAACAACAAAGTATGGACCTGAACTCTCGTCAATAGCGGATGCGCTTGCCTCGGATGTATCAGAATTGGATGGAAGCTGGCACATGAATTGAGGATTGTGAAAACTGTCCTCGGACCCATGAAATGTCCAGTTTTTCTTGGCCATCGAATCATCGGATCCTTCTTCTTTGGCAACAGAAAACTCGTTAGTATGCTGCAAACCAGTCTTACTACATGACATCGATGCCACGAGTTGCATGTCCTTCAGTTCAATATCCAACCCCAATGGATTTTTCAACGAAAAAGTGACGGCAAGCGGTTCTGACGTCGCCCTCGCCTCGGGAGTGCGGACATTTCCCTTTCGTTTCTGACGTTCGCGATATTCCACCTCTCGTTCCTCCTTGTCGATCTCCTCGATGACTTCATCCGTCATTTGATCACCAGAATGGGTGGAAGGAGGGTCTGGGGGGCTATCGTCATGGGATGATTCATGGTTGCTACTGTTGTTGTTGCCAGCAGCAGTTGAGGAGATGATTGCAGCCGATGCACGTAATTCGGCCTCGGCGCAATTTTTCATATCCTGCCAGACTGACTCCTCCTCAATGTCGGCAGCACCATCGATGGGAGTCGAATCAGACCGACCTAGTGAAACACACGAATTGAAGCCAGCACTATCCACACAAATCCGTATCGAAGAGTCTTGAACGTGGGGGAAACCAATGTTGGAGATTTCAATCTGTCGTACGGCATTGGTAAATCCCTTCAATACATCGTCTGCACAGTTTGGCGCCGAACCGTCCGCAATCGTGTCGCTCTCATTCATACGATCAATGGCAACAAGCGCCGACGACTGATGCTCCTTGCATATAGTAACAATATGATTCAAAAACTTTTGCTGACTCCTCACACTCACACGTCCCCCACCCGTCATGGCAATCAACTTTGCATAAAATTGCATCGACAACGCATACCGTCCCATACCATACAATTGCGCCGCCAAAGCACTCCTCAAATGACTCCTTAACTCCCCCCATCGTTCGCCATGGTACACATACAGACTCGCCGCGAAGCATCGAAACGCATGTCGTTCTTGCTGCGCGCTACGAAACATGTGACCGGCCATCAACATGTGAAAGGCGTACTTGCGTAACATTCCCGCACGGTAGTAATGCGCCGAGGATTGTTCTAACAGGATAGCAGCGCCCAAGGGAGTTTCGTGCGATGATGCCGATGCCAACAGGTCGGCAATCTCCATATGTTTCCCCTCGCACAAACTCCGTGATGCACTCAATGCCAAACACAGCCTCGTCGCCAATCGTGTCGCATACGGCGCCTTGCCTGGCCTCTGCACCCCTCCCGCATTCGCATCACTCTCCTTCTCCTCATCACTTGCACGCGTATACGAATACAATGCCGTTTCAATGGAATGGTGCACATCGTTCGAATACCGTCCGTCTCGTCCCGATGGATCAAGCATGTACATACACAGCACCATCATTTCTTGAACCGATGCATAGTGCAAGTGGGCCTTGTCGTGTTTGTAATCATCCTTCACGAGTCGATACGAGCTTAGGGCAGCTTCGTAATCCCTCATTAGGAAGAGTGTATCGGCCAATAATCGAGTTTGGGATTCGATGCTATCGTGTCGATACTTTGTAATCCCAGTTCCTGATGCTGCAGCCTCAGCTTCAATCTTATCTCGCCTAATATTTCCACCACCACTTCCGCTAGTACCATCATTATACCCAACAACACCCCCCAACATACTCTCCTTGGGCTTCCTCCAAAAGCTCTTGATCACATTCTTCACCCCCTTCTTGGCATTGGTAACGGCACTATTCAAATAGGCAATCCTTCGTTCCACCGCTGGAACCAACCCCGTCGCCACCATATTGGCAACATACCTCCTAATCGCCCGTTTATCACTAGGACTCAAACATGCCCCCCGTATCTTCACCCTGTCGGGATTATCAATGGAAGCTCTGTACTCTGGGGTCAATCCACGTTTGCAAAACGGAGATGGAGGTCCTCCCGCCTCCCACTCGCCATCTTCCCCGGCTGTAGCATACCCATCGGAAATCGCCACAGTTCGTGGTATCAAACTGTTAATCCTCAGTACGGAACAGCAGCCGTATCCGAATCGTTCCCTCATTAGGTGCAGCGCGCGCGGTTCGTCAAAGTCCTTGGGACCATTGACGGCATCGTGCAGCAGTAAAAACTCCCTCCGCAATCCGTTCGGATCGTACCGCCCATCGTGGTACGGACGCGGCAAATGATGGACGTTGGCCAGCTCCGCCAAACAATTCACGTACATTTCGCTGGAGGATGCCACTAAAATGGCCACGCTGGGGTTGCACAGCATTTCGTGGTGGATGCCATTGGTAGCGCAGTCCAACGTGTGTCGGAAGCGGAGGAGCCAGGGGGAGGTGGGGAGGGCGGTCAAGGCGAAGGCGGCGTCGGAGGATTGGGTTAGTGCTTCTTCCGGTTGGGGCGGGAAGGGCATTTCGTGATGGGTACCGTTGTTGATATTGTTGTCGTCGTTGGCGGCCGCGTCTGATTGCGAATTACGTCTGTAGGGCGACGATGAAGTCATGCTGGGCATGCCATCCTCCTTCCGTGCCATTTCCTCCGCCTCGTCTTCGGCGAGCGCACCGACTACATACCCCTCCAGCTGGTCCATTTCCGCATCCTCCTCCTCCGCGCCATCCACCATTGTTGCATCCCCCGCCACACCATTTCCACCAAACGCAACACGATCCTCCTCCCAAAGCCTCGCGCTCTCCCCCAACCCCCTCTCCATAACCTCCTCCCCCACCGGCATGCAATTCTCCATATCATCGTTCCCCACAAATTCCAAACTGATATTCTCCCAGCTCAGTGCCATGCTCCTATTCGCGCTTCGAAACGGAGGGAGCATTGGCTCCAAGGACGAATCGGCGCTGCGCCCGCCTCCTCGTCCGGCGGTGCGGAGGACTTGGGCGCGGGAATTGCCGTAGATTCGGAATAGTTCGGGGAGGGTGGTGTTGTTCTTGGTGGCCATGCTTTGGGCGTCGGCGGTGGGGAGGATTAGGATGGGGAGGCGGGATTGGCGCGAGGCTAGCGTGGAGGGCGGGGGGGAGGATGATGCTCGACGACTGCTTTTTGGGGGGTGAGTTGCTGTTGTTCGTGTTGTGGATGCAACGGATTTTGCGGAGGATGTGGAGAGTGCTACTGGCGATGGCGGTTGCAGTGCTGGTGGTTTGGGTGGTTGTTCATTTTCCAATTTCAATTGAGCGGCTGGGATGGAATGGGTGGACGGGAAGGGATGGGTGCTGCTGTCGGGAGTGGCCATCATTTCCGCCATGGTACCATCCTTATTTCTGCTTTCCGCGTGAGCGCTAGTATTGTTGCTGCTAACCTCCCCATTGTGTCCTGGACTTCCTCCGATGAATAGGTTTGCAAAGTTATCCTTCACTGCACCCCCTGGTTGTTGTTGTTGTCGTTGTTGTTGTCGAGCTGCCATTGCAGCTGCAGTAGCAGGTCCACCAGGACTAATCCCAACACCAAAACTATTCAATCCAGGAGTACCAGGACTGACACCCACCATGTCCAACGCGGCACTATTATCAAGACTCCCACTACCACTACCAGTACCACTACCACCGCTCTGCACCACCAAATCAGCCGCGCTCTCCACAGTACTATAGGCCAATTGGCCAGCCTTTTCGAGAGATGCGGAAGCGGATCCCATAATGGCTGCAGTGTTTACGTTGGCGGCCATGGATCCTGCCCATGCTGTCCAGGAAGAGCCCGAGGTTGGTGCTGCTGCTGCTGCTGATGATGCCTGTTGGGACTGTTGTTGGAAATGTTGCTGTGCCACCGACTGTTGTTGTTGTTGATTTGGCGGTGGTGGATGTGAGAATGCAGCTGTAGCTGTAGCTGGCTGGGCAAAGATATCCGCCGCCGCCAAATTGTTGGCATTGGCATTGGCGGTAGTAGTAGTATTGTAATTCTGCCATGGCTGCTGCTGCTGTTGTTGTTGTTGTTGTTGATACTGCCGAGGCTGATCCTCCCCCATCTCTTCCTCGGAAGATTCCTCCTTATACATCGAATAGCCACTATTGGGTGCACTCGCCAACGGTGGGATTTGTTCCGTGGTGGAATGAATGGATTTTTGAGTGTGCAATATCCTTTTACTATTACTATTGCTGTCGGTGCCAAGATTGCTTTCGCCACTATTCACTGAATTGATTGTTGTAGGTGGTGGTGGTGGTGGTGCTGCTCTTGAAAGTACGGTGGGCGGGGGTGGCAATGAGGAGGAGGATACGATTGGTGGGGGTGGGAGTGATGGCGGCTTCTGCGTTGGCAAAGTTGAGGTTGTTGCACTGGTAGCGGCAGCTGATGCAGCACTGCCACCAATTCCATTGACTGCTCCTCCCGCTGATGATGATGATGATGGCATCGTCGTCGTCGAAGAAGGAGCACCACGGGGGGTAATCAACGTTGGCGGAGGGGGGAGGGAGGATAGTCCGCCCAACAATAACCCGCCACCACCACCACTGCTATTATTGCTAATGATGTTCGCTACGTGAGGTTGTTGTTGAGGTGGAGGCGACAAGAGCGTTGGTGGTGGAGGCAATGGCAATAATGGAGGCTTCTTGAAGCCGGCGGCCTCTTTATTATTCGCCACATGCTGCTGCTCACTCATTGTGTTGTTTTTACTGGTGCCTCCATAAAGAGGTCATAATATTATTAAGAGTGAGCTAACCACATATTCTGGTGTTGCGGTTGCGGCGGAAATGGGAATTGGCGAATAGGTTCCTACGTGGGTGACAGTACTATATATCGCCAAACGGTACCCTTATCCCCAATGTCTTTGGTATGTGAGTATTATCTGTATCGTAACTACTTTACCATGGGGTAAAGTTACACTTTTTTATCCAACGTAAGTAGGAATAGTACAATTCAATATTTTGACCCAACAATAACTTGTAACTGTGCGTTTTTTACTCCAATAACACCACCTTTAGCCGCCGTGATTTAGTGCAACAATGAATTCCGCCCCCCCAACGAACAAGAGCTTTCATTATTTGGTATACTGGACGTCTTGTTATACTACAATTATTACCTAGTATAATTTAATTCCATCGTCTTATATCCCCACGTACTTGTGGTTGTTTTTTATGCAAATCGCGCCGTCGACGACACGCCGAGATGACGCCAACCATGGCCATTTCGGCTACCTACCACCGCATCAACGCGGCGCCCATCGCGACGCCATCGCGTGGATGAATATCATAATACCTCCTGTCGATTAGCGGTCGGCAGAATGGAAGGCTTTGGCGCTATGCCCATCAGAATGGACGTCGAGGGACGATGGTCAGACAATAATGTCCGACAGGTGTTCGACACAAGTCATACTCGACTAAAATGTCCAACGCGACACACATACAGACGGTACGTGCTCACACAACCCTGAGAGATGCGATTGCGGCTATGTATGCTTGTCTAGCCGTAGAGACCTACTAGATGAGAAATCTACCGTAACGCTAGATAAATACTAACAAAATCCTACTAGAAGTATATGCTCGAAAATCGTGTTCGGTTTCACACCTGTCGGTGTACCATTGAGAGCTCGTCGTTGCGGTTCTGAGGATGTGCTGGGTGTGAAACCGAGCAATATTTTGCAAACGTTATTGAAGAATACTACACTACACGAACGCAATGCGGTCATACGTGAACAGATTGATAGGTAATATTAGGATATTATTGTAGCGACCGGAATCAAAATATTCGAAAGTTCGTTAAAATTCGTTGGTTTTCGTAACCTTCGCAATTGTCTACTTCGTTTTTGTATCATTTCACCCGGTACGGAGCACCGGTACCTAGAAAATTTAAGCTAGGCTAAAAGAGCATAGCAGCTGGCTGGATGGCATCAGCTATTTGCGAATCTCAAGGAATGTTTGAGGGGCAAGTTCAAAGACGGGTTCGAGAAGACCGTTGATCTGGACTACCCAATTCAAGCGAACAAGACGGACGCCAACTTTTGAGAGCTCATCAAGCAGCTGATCACTCATTGCAGCGACGACACCTATACAGGTGACAAGCAGCAGGAATACATCACAACCAAGGCTCGGTGCATGTCGTGCTGAGGCGATGACGGTGTAGTACATAAGCATGGTGACGTACTATCACGTTTTGAAAGCCTCAAGAAGTATGGCAAGTTGGTGCACCACTACCAAGGGCATTATTACATCACCAACAATGATTTGAAGAAGGCATTCTGGCTAGCGTTTCCTCAAGTCATGAGGGACTGGTTGTCAAACGACCAGGACATTGATCTTTTCGACACCAACAATCCATTGGATGCTCAAGAGATCACTGACCAGATGCAGCATTACTACAACACAAATCTGAAGAACGACAAGAGGGGTGATAATAAGCGGAAGAATCAACACGATAATGATGGTGACGGTAATTCCAACAAGCGTCGCAAGAACAACAGAGACAGAGGCGGATACCAGAAGAACCATGGTGGGGGAAATAACAACTCCCATGGCAACTGATTTTTGATCAACGGACAAGATTAGCATCGTTGCATCTGGGCGGGTTGCTTCCTAAACCCGTACAGCAACAAGTTTAACCAAGAGGAGGCTGAGAACAAGAAGTTCTTTCAGAGCACGGCAAACAGAGCCAATGATTGGTACTGTGACGTATACCAGGGATGGCACCTCTGACGACCCACTCAGGCTTCTGATGTACTGCATCATTGTCTGAGAGGTAATATTTAGGTACTCAGTATGCATACTAGGGCATATTGTATCTTAACTGTGGGTTCATAGATCTCATCGCCGTGGTCATATGCGGCTTTTAGTAGTCATAACTAAGTACCAGGTACCAGCAGTCATTTGGACAAACTACAGAACTTCTCCCCAGCCACTAGCAGTCACGCACATCATCTCAGTCATCCTGAGACATGTTCACATTAAAAATGAATCTTTGATGGATGGATGACGTACAAGGAACCACTCAATCGTTTAGGCCTGTTTTTTTAATTAGAGGATACATTATAATCACTCAGTCTTTCGTGTTTGCTTTTAGTTGTTTAGCTCTTTGGTCGCAACCATATACAGGCCTCATCTGGCTGGCATTCAAGTCCAGAAACAGATCTCATATTCTCGTTGAGCAGTTGTAGACATGGCGCATCGGAAACTAAGATCAAAAGCACATCATCTTCTCCACCGACAGAGGAGCACCGCTCAGTCTGAGGTTGAGGTCCGACTTCGCCCCGACACCCATAGTGTTGGATATATTGGAACAAATCCCCATACCCATGGTGAGAGGTGCGGCGACGATCATCTGAAACTGTACAATGTTTAATAGTAAACATTTTACTGTAAACATTATTTTTGATGTCATATGCTGTCAACCAAACAAAATTGGTTAGTCAGTAAACAAAAATGTTTAAGGCATATTTTGTTTTTTAATAGTAAACATTTATTATTTACTAGCAAAAATTTATTATTTACTAGTAAACATTTATTATTTACTAGTAAACATTTATTATTTACTAGTAAACATTTTTTATTTACTAGTAAACATTTTCTTATTTACTCGGTAAACATTTTTTGTTTACTTGTAAACATTTATTTTGTTCAGTG